>JAUCBJ010006397.1:0-85052 GCA_032718475.1 Nemertoderma westbladi | reverse complement strand
ATTGCTTTACATTACAGACTATTAAACTGGTTGAGAGATTATATAATATAGGCCTAAGTAATAACAAGCTGGTTTTCTAAGAACATAGTATGATATTATGATGCCTTATCATGCGGGGGGGGGGGGGGGGGGGGTTGCCTGAGGGAATTATTGGTAGTGTGGCTGGAGGCCTGGCTACAACACTTTGATGGGGTATAATATGGTCTCCTTTCTACTACTTATTTTCTTTGGCAACCTGCCTGGGATAATGTGGATTGTATCTGGTCTGGGGTCGGGCTCCTTCCCAAGGCAACTTCAACTTCGAATATTTTCGGTTTATTGCACTTGTCATTATAATTTTTTTAATTTAACGGAACTTGACGATGGCAAAATGCTCTCAGAGTTAGTGTAAGTTGGAATCTCCACGGTAGGGTCCCGGGACCCTGGGACCCTACCCTCGCTACGCTAGTGTATTCTATCTGTGTATTATAATATTCTATCTGTGTATTCTGTCTACTTGTATTCCGTTGAATTCAATATATAATAATTTATTCATTTGTATTCTGTCTACTTGTATTCCGTTGAATTCAATATATAATAATTTATTCATTTGTATTTGCCAAAACAGTCTATCTCTATGATCTACAATACAATAATGACTGTAAACTTGCCTTATAACCTACAATTATGCTTTTACTAGTACCTAGTTTTACTAGTTTCCTAAAATTTAATGGGCTATCCAACATCGCAAACGCCATTTATATAGCTATGTTAATTTTTGTCCTGTACTCCCTTTCTGATACTTATGGTATTTTTCGTACTCAAATTTTCAAAAGTTTTTATGGCTAACTAAAATAAATTGATTTGCGGTATATCGCGTTTTTTGGATGTTGATGACGATTGTAGAACTCAAATATAACATTCGAGAAATTTTTTTGTAATTTTGAATGTGCCCCCTGGGCAACGAAAAAACAAGCAATCAAGCCAATTTTATGACCTTTATTGAAATTTTTGATTTTTTTTGGAGTGCTGATCACGAATATGACACTGAAATATATCGTACCTTGTTGATTCAGGCATTTTTAGAAATGTGTCAATGTGCGGCACGAAAAATATAAATGTAGAACAAATTTGTTAATCAAAAATCATTACTAAATCAATCTTATTTCATGACATTAGGGGTTTTCTGAGAAGCTGATCACGAATATGAGACACAAAAATATCATATTATCCAACTAAATTCAATTTTTGGCATTTGTAAGTTTTATGCTACAGTTGCATTTTTCGTCCCACCAGAGAAGCACTAAAAACGAAAGTTTCATTACCACTGAAGATATTCAACTAGTAGTTGTATCATGATCAGCGACCTAGAAAACCATTATTACCCAAACAAAGGCAAAATTTAACCGTATGAATTTTTTGCTACTTCTACTTTTCATCCTGGGGTATCAGAATGGCCCCAAAAATGACGGTTGACGTACGAGAAATATTACTGTATTAACAAGTTTCATCGTGATCAGACGACCTCGAAAACCCGTATACCTTCGGAATTATCAAACCAAACACAACATATTTTTGTTTTCTAACCAATTACGTATTAAAAAAGCCGGGCCAGATAGGGTTTATATCTGAGATAGTCTGTTTTGGCATGTAAGAATGCCTAGAACTTCAGGTTAAACAACAAATTTATACATGCCAAAACAGACTAACTCTGAGATAGACGGTTTTGGCATACAAATGTCTATGAAAACATAAAAGAAAATACGCTCTATCTCACATTACACTATGTACTACTACTACTAGGATCGGCATGCTGCATTTTTAAGAATGCTGTGCCGGCTTGTCAACAAAATTGCACCGCCACAACTCCCTATCACCCATGACATTTGCTAGATCATCCGCATCTTTAAGGCCAGTGTCCTTTAAGATGCGTCTCAAGAAAGTCATGGGCTGTCCACCATGCTTATTCACTCCATGAGGCTGCCAAAGTACAAGATTATGCACTGGCTGGTCCTCACGGCGAAAGCAATGTCCTGCAAAGCGGAGGCGATTTTGTTCTAGTGTCAAGCTTGGGGGAACCAATGAGACACCTCCAATGTTATATAGTGTCTGGTTGGAGATGTGTGCATTGTACTTGACACAATGAACCCGGCGTAGCATTCTTGTGAATGTGCCATCCAGAGATTTGGTGTCCTCAGCAGTTAGAGCCCAGCATGAACTCCCATAGAGGAGTACTGGAACTACTGCTGCTCTAAATAATCGGACCTTAAGTTTCCGATTAATTCTCGGTGACTTCCAAATCCTGGAAAGCCTATTCAAGGCTGCCCATGCCTTTCCCTTACGTATTCGAAGGTCCTCACCTAACTTCCGGATCCATGATCCCAGGTAACAGAAGTCGTCCACATGCTCAAGCATACCATCCTTTGAGCTTATGCTCATCCGATCAGAGACTTGCTGAGGACTTTCAAAGTTAACTGTCAGAATTTTGGTCTTTCTGGAGTTAATAAAAAGACCAACACTAGAAGCAGCATGTTCTAATGAGCTGAGGAGCTGTTGGACTCCCTCTAATGATTCTGAGAGTACTCATAAGTCATCAGCAAAGTCTAGATCAGTTAGGTACTTGGCAGGATTTCCTCGACTTCTGGAGCCAGTAGGTGGAGTTATCATCACCCCATCATCATTATAATGATCTAAGGACATGCGTAGAACATAGTCAACCACAATAATGAACAAGAATGGTGCAAGTGTGTCTCCTTGGAGGACGCCCCATAACACTTCAAATGGTCCTGTGTCACCATCAACAGTATACACAATGTTGTCGAACCATGGTATACTGATCTAATTGCTGCAATAATTTCATCAGGAATCCCATATAATGAAAGTATGCTGAACATACGTGAGCGAGATACTGAATCAAAGGCCTTGAAGAAGTCAACAAAGATAACAGCCAGATGCCGGTCTTTCTTTTTTGATAACTCTTCAATTATCCTTCTAAGTGCCAAAATGGGCTCCATGGTCCCACGACCTTTACGGAACCCATTCTGATTTCCACGGAGCAGTCTCTCAATGTGATCCCTGATGCGATTTAATAGAATCCTATTGTATAGCTTTGCAGCAATCGAGATCAATGAGATTCCCCGAAAAGAACCATAGAGTGTTAGGTTGCCCTTCTTGGGAACTGGCACCAACTTATTTGTTTTCATTTCTTGTGGGACTCTTGTTGTTCGGTACATGTCTACTATGATGGGATAGATAAGAGAGATGTAGATAAGAGTTTCAGTTAAAAATATGCTGTTCAGAGAATTCTATGACTATAACTTACCTAATGACATCATTTCACAGGATTTCCAGTAATCCAGTAATCAAATGACAGGCCTGGAATGTATTTTGCGTTTTTCACAAAACTATGTAAAAATGAGATAGACGGTTTTGGCATTTAAGGGCCGAGTAGGCCTACTTACGCAGCTACACCACGGTTGCACGGTAACATTGTTTGCAGTTCTGCCTCACGAAGGTCCGTATTGCTATCCGCTATCCACTCGTGTAGGTGAAGACTGTCACCGTATCTGCGTATGGCAGTATGGGATACATTTGGTGTTTTAATTCGCTACTTCTATGCGACGCATGCTAATTCAACTAGCGGTCGTCCTAAATTAGCGGGCGACCCGAAACTGTAAAACTACATCATTTTAGGTGCGACCTAAAACTACATTATTTTAGCGTGCGACCTAAAACGACATTATTTTAGCGTGCGACCTAAAACTACATTGTTTTAGCGTGCGACCTAAAACTACATTATTTTAGCGTGCGACCTAAAACTACATTATTTTAGCGTGCGACCTAAAACTACATTGTTTTAGGTGCGACCTAAAACTACATTATTTTAGCGTGCGGCCTAAAACTACATTATTTTAGCGTGCGACCTAAAACTACATTGTTTTAGGTGCGACCTAAAACTACATTATTTTAGAGTGCGACCTAAAACTACATTATTTTAGCGTGCGACCTAAAACTACATTGTTTTAGGTGCGACCTAAAACTACATTATTTTAGCGTGCGGCCTAAAACTACATTATTTTAGCGTGCGACCTAAAACTACATTGTTTTAGGTGCGACCTAAAACTACATTATTTTAGAGTGCGACCTAAAACTACATTATTTTAGCGTGCGACCTAAAACTACATTGTTTTATGTGCGACCTAAAACTACATTATTTTAGCGTGCGGCCTAAAACTACATTATTTTAGCGTGCGACCTAAAACTACATTGTTTTAGGTGCGACCTAAAACTACATTGTTTTAGGTGCGACCTAAAACTACATTATTTTAGCGTGCGACCTAAAACTACATTATTTTAGCGTGCGACCTAAAACTACATTATTTTAGCGTGCGGCCTAAAACTACATTATTTTAGCGTGCGACCTAAAACTACATTGTTTTAGGTGCGACCTAAAACTACATTATTTTAGCGTGCGACCTAAAACTACATTGTTTTAGGTGCGACCTAAAACTACATTATTTTAGCGTGCGGCCTAAAACTACATTATTTTAGCGTGCGACCTAAAACTACATTATTTTAGCGTGCGACCTAAAACTACATTATTTTAGCGTGCGACCTAAAACTACATTATTTTAGCGTGCGACCTAAAACTACATTATTTTAGCGTGCGACCTAAAACTACATTATTTTAGCGTGCGACCTAAAACTACATTATTTTAGCGTGCGACCTAAAACTACATTATTTTAGCGTGCGACCTAAAACTACATTATTTTAGGTGCGACCTAAAACTACATTATTTTAGCGTGCGACCTAAAACTACATTGTTTTAGGTGCGACCTAAAACTACATTATTTTAGAGTGCGACCTAAAACTACATTATTTTAGCGTGCGACCTAAAACTACATTGTTTTATGTGCGACCTAAAACTACATTATTTTAGCGTGCGACCTAAAACTACATTATTTTAGCATGCGACCTAAAACTACATTGTTTTAGGTGCGACCTAAAACTACATTATTTTAGCGTGCGACCTAAAACTACATTGTTTTAGCGTGCGACCTAAAACTACATTATTTTAGCGTGCGACCTAAAACTACATTATTTTAGCGTGCGACCTAAAACTACATTGTTTTAGGTGCGACCTAAAACTACATTATTTTAGCGTGCGACCTAAAACTACATTGTTTTAGGTGCGACCTAAAACTACATTATTTTAGCGTGCGACCTAAAACTACATTGTTTTAGCGTGCGACCTAAGACTACATTATTTTAGCGTGCGACCTAAAACTACATTGTTTTAGCGTGCGACCTAAGACTACATTATTTTAGCATGCGACCTAAAACTACATTGTTTTAGCGTGCGACCTAAAACTACATTATTTTAGGTGCGACCTAAAACTACATTATTTTAGCGTGCGACCTAAAACTACATTGTTTTAGCGTGCGACCTAAGACTACATTATTTTAGCGTGCGACCTAAAACTACATTGTTTTAGCGTGCGACCTAAAACTACATTATTTTAGAGTGCGACCTAAAACTACATTATTTTAGCGTGCGACCTAAAACTACATTATTTTAGCGTGCGACCTAAAACTACATTATTTTAGCGTGCGACCTAAAACCAGAAAACTGCATCATTTTACATTTTAACCTCATTAATTAGGGCCTAATGAATAATGTAGTTTTAGGTCGCACGCTAAAAAATTGTTTTAGGTCGATTAAATCGATTAAAACACAATTGTATGCCATATCTGCGTACTGTACCTACGTAACTGCAGACCTTACTGTAAGTAAACACGAAGTGGGGCCTTCGCGCAGCACGTGACTTAATTATACTTAGTTATATATTTCGCCCTCTAGCGGCAGACTGGAGGACTCCAGACCGTTTACTGCCCACCAAAGACTCAGGCCGACTTCTACTACATATCTGCTACGTTTCAGCTTGAACGGATCATAAATAACGAGATGGGAGAAAGATTTCACTTTCAAACATTTCGCCCTCTAGCGGCAGACTGAAGAACTGCACACGGATTAGCCTTCAATTCAATTCAATTCAATTCCTTCTTTCAAAGTCACAGCTAATGGTCTAGTACATATCTGCCAAATTTCAGCATAAATGGATTAAAAGCAAAGAAATGGGAGGACATTTAACGTTTAGACATGTGGCCCTCTAGCAGGAGACTATTGCTCTGATGGTGTCTGAAAGTCTCTCAAACGTCTCAACTTTAGCTCATATTGATACCTACAAATTTTCAACTTGGCAGCTTTAAATCCGACAAAGTTATTAGCATGTCAAAATCGTAACGACGACAACGATTTCACTTTCAGACCTTTGGCCCTCTAGCGGCAGACTGGAGAACTGCAGATGGATTCGCCTCCTTTGAAAGTCACAGCTAATGGTCTAATACATATCTGCCAAGTTTCAGCTTAAACGGATTAAAAGCAAAGAAATGGGAGGGCATTTAATGTTTAGACATGTGGCCCTCTAGCGGGAGACCATTGCACTGATGGTGTCTGAAAGTCTCTCAAAAATCTCAACTTTTGCTCATATTGATACCTACAAATTTTCAACTTGGCAGCTTTAAATCCGACAAAGTTATTAGCATGTCAAAATCGTAACGACGACAACGACGACGACGACGACGACGACAACGACGACGACGACGACGACAACTATTTGCATAAATTGACCCACCCCCTAACAGTGTCAATTCGCTAAGGCTCCGCCAACTTCGTGGCTCGCCCCACACATTACATTTGTTGTTGCTCTTTGATGATCACAGTTCTCAAGTTCTAATTCAAACTACCCGATACTATATGATATACTGATATAGGCCTACTGTATATGATTCGGATAAAATAAAATAATAATTCATAACTACAAGGTAATCGCAGAATCGTGTCATTCGTGTGCGTGGGGTAGCCTAGTAGCCGTATCCCGTACTGCGGCAGTACTGGTTGGATATGTGCACGAAAGGTTTCCACGAGAGATCGGCCTGGGTGGAAGACGATCTCGAAACCACACTGCGACGTCGGTGGCAAACCCGAACTCTAGTCCAACGGGCGTTCTCCCTCCCAGGGCGAGGCAATATGGATAAATGCGCCCGGGTACTCGACGCAAACCTTAAAAATAACCACCTCGCGAAAATCGTAATACGAGAGATGAATGCGCGAGGTTGTCCGGTAAACTTAGACTATAACATCGTATGCGAGCGATGTAGCCACAAGTTCGCCGGTGGGTTTGACCACACCACCACTCAGGCAGTTATGTGCAATATGGCTGAGAAGCAGGAGACTTACATGCCGTACTTCTTAGTTCACGAATTAATACACATGTACGATCATTGTAGGGCTAAACTCGATTGGAAGAATCTCGAACATTTAGCGTGTAGCGAAGTCCGAGCGGCGAATCTGTCGACGGAGTGTCGCCCGATGCTCCGGGGTTCACTGCTACCGGGGGCGCAACGGGACTGCGTTAAACTGCGTGCTACTCTCTCGGTCGCCGCTGTAGATCCATCTTTATCGAAGAGTGACGCTCTGGAAGTCGTTCTCAAGGTGTTCGACCGATGTATCGCGGATACCAGCCCCTTCCTCGCCGTGCCCCGGACGGGCGCTCTCAATAACGCGAAACTCGCGCGATCTCTGTACGAAGATCGCGAATTATTCTCCCTGTTCGATCGACCCACCACTCCTCGGACTACTGAAGGGACATCCGTGACGGGGAGTCCTTCTGTCGTTACTCCAGCGGCTTTACAAACTAATAAATAAATATTTTATTTATGTTAGGAAGAAATATCAGTTATAGAATTATAGTTGTGCTAATGAATCCACTGCCTAGACCACCAGAATCGGTGATTAATCTGATTAATTAATAGTCATTAATTACTATAATTGCTATAACTAAACTAAAATGATGTACATTTGATAATAGATAAAAAACGTATTGGGAAAAATTTCTCTCAAATTAACTGTTTTAATACTTTAACCATGAATTTGGCAGATTTAGATCCACCAATTAAAATGTTCGCGGGTTCAAAACTGAAAGGGATAAATTTTGATTGCGCCGAAAGTCCCCCCAGCGTTTTTTTCCTAAATATGTGTAATTTATAAATAGAAATCACAGTTTGCAAATTTTTTAACTAGTTTAGAAATATTTCTAAACTAAATTTTGTAAATAGCAAATTTAAAAATAAAAATGTTAGTGAACAATTTGACAATCATACATTGATAAATTCCATATGTATCAACAGTATTCATCAAACATCAAAGTCAAATCCTTCAAACTCTAATTCTGATTCGTCTAAAAAACCAGTCTAAAAAAACATATCTCTATTTTCGCTTGCCACTTCCTGCCGAAAGTGAAGCCGAAATCCCCCACCCCCCAAAAAAAATTATGTAAATTCGCAAATTATTTTGAATGTAAAAGAATGTAACTAAAAACAGAATACAAATTAACTAGGTTCCAGTACACAGAATCTCTACACCTCGTTTTACAATAATCTAAATAATAAATAAATACAGTAAGCCGTGTAAGAAGTGCATTGTGTATTTATTTTGGTGTCCTTAACCAGATCGGGGAACTAAGCGCATTATTGTTGACGATTTGGCTATTTACTAATTATTACTTTTGAAAATGTTCCAGAATATGCTACCTATTAATAAATATTAAAATGATTGCTCGAGGACAAAATATTTTTTGTTCTAGAACATTTTTCATTTATTATTATATTTTTGATAGTTTTTGCTACTATTTTAGAAAAATGTTTTATTTTTAATGTTAGATTTTCATGAAAATTAAAAATAATGGCATATATTTGGTTTGGTACTCCCCTAAAATTTAAAAAATGTAAAAACGCAGGGTTTCTGAAAGCACTTGTAATTATTATAATTAATTTACATTTTCAGCATTTCAAGTAAATTAAATAAAATTGCCATATTTTAGCAAATTTTTACCGATACAGTACTGGCTCCGTACGCATACTTGCTCTTCGAAAATTTATCAGAGCTAGTACTTGTAACTTTTTTTTTATAACTTTTTTTTTATAGAAAGTATCATAGAATATTTTAAAATTAAAAAAAATATTATCAAACTAATATATTTTGTTCTAGAACATTTATTAATATAAATCGGGATTCTTTTTAAAACGAAAATAATTTAAAAGAACATTATTTTTCAAAAAAAATATTAATTGAAGGTATAACTGCCACAAACGAAACAGTTAGTATATTTTACTAGCTTTATACAGCAAAAAACTTTTCAAAAAATAAAAAAATTCAAATTTTTTTTATCAATTCTAAATCAGAATTTAATGTAGATTTCAGAAATCAAAATCCTAAAATTATATAATATGCTTAAGTTGTCTGTTATTCTGGTTCTATGTCTACAGTATTGGTCTGTTTGCCTGTCTGTCAAAAAAATATGGACATCGATGTACACCACCCAACTAAAATTATTGCTACATGGGTTTTCGTGGTCGAGGATTTCATTTCCGGTGTCAATTTTAAATTTGGCGTAATCTAGTTTGTGTTTCTGTTTGTCTGTCTGTCAGTCAAAAGATAACGAAGCACACTGCATAACTAAAATTTTCACTTCGGGGGGTTTATGTTGTTCGGTGACTTCATGTTTGACGTGAGTCTAGTATGTCTATACTGTACTGTATATTTATATATACTGCATGTCTTTGTCTGTCAAGACAGCTAGACATACAGACGTTCTAGATTCTGCCAATCATTAAAATTCACATGAGAAATGAAATCAGCGACTTGGAAAACATCCCATATCATAAATAATATTGTAGTAATGTGGCGTGCTTATTTCTATTTTACAGTGAGACTGACGGGCAGACAGACATACATACTGACGGACAAACATTCCAGATTTTATCAAACATTAAAACTGATTTCAGAGATGAAATCAGCATAGAGACCCCATATCGGAAATTTTGTTAAGGTGATATGCCTCCTTATATTTTGACAGACAGACAGTCGACGTTCAGTCAAAAATTAAAATTGACATCGGAAATGAAACCAGCGACTAGGAATACCCATGATATCATAAATTATATTAAAGTGGTTTAGGACTACTTACAGTATTTATATATTTTTCTGTGAGACTAATATAAGACAGATAGACAGACAGTCCAGATGTCATTAAACATTAAAACAAATACTGTAAATACTACAAAAATGAAATTAACGACTACGAAAACCCCCATATCGTAAATTTTGTTTCGCTGACGGTGACGTTTATTATATTTTGGCTGATTTTTTAAATTTCCCGCGATTTACATAAATTAGCGGGAAGGTTTGAAAACTTTAAATCTCCGAATTTAGTTTTCTCCGAATTTAGTTTTTTCGTGTAATTTGGAGACAAATGTACCTTTTTCTCGGGAACGGCTTGATGGAATTGGCTGAAATTTTTGCAGCAAGTTTGTTGTTGTAAGACACAATTGTGGAACCTCCAAAAACATATTTAAACAATAATTATCATCAAATGTATTTCTAATATAAACTCAGAAGGGCTAATTTTTGGTTGCAATTAAGTGCGACCCCCATACATTGACACAAAATATTTTCAATTTTTTTTAGGTTCCAGGTGTGTCGCGATAGTTACAAAGAAACTGTAGGCATAACGGTGGAAAAATAAATAATGGAATGCAAGGCAGATACAGTATAGAACAAATAAAGAAACGGGCGGATTAGCGAAAAATTTGTGACAAAAGTGCCAAAAGTTTTTTGTAAGTAATTATGGATATATAGGTGACAGAAATCCCATGATGCTCCATTGCTCCAAAAATATTTGTATTGTTACGCCAAACAAAAGGTAGAAAGGGGAGAATAAGGATGAAGTTGTGATGTTTGTAATAATTTAATTAACTGCACAATATACGGGTTATTCAATGCGAAAGGAAAATAAATACAGAGAAAATTTCATAAGCACAAATACACCTACGTAAAAAATACCAATTCGTTTGGAAATACAAATATTCACTCCATTTACTGACAATACCCTAAGAAAAATTTATGGTACAGTAGTTCTACAGTACTACGTAGCCTACACTTGTTGTCTGCTTGATCTGATTGTTATATTTGTTAAACCGAGAGACCATGTTAATTTTTAAATATTTAGTAAATGCTTGACAAATAATTAACAATTTTTTGTTGTGTTGAACAATGTTCTTGATAAAATTGCAACTTTTATTTTGACTGACACTTTTCATAAATTTGTGTTAGGATTTGACAAATAGGGCCTAACTAATAAATACATATAATAAATAAGTTATAGAAAATTATTGATAAAAATTGCAATTTTCTTTCAACTATCACTTTTGATAAAATTTGTGAAGTATTTGACAAATCAAGTAGGCCTACAGTCATGACCAAATAATTTGGCCGCGGTAAGGGTACGTACTAAAAGGTAGAACGATCTATAACGGGCTATAACGATCTATAACGGGCTATAATTTCCTATAAACAGGCTAACCACCTATAACGAGCTATAATACTGTATTAAAATTTACATTAAAAAAACGCCCCTTGGGTGTGTTTAACTTTTGGATTAACACGGTGGTCTGAAAAATCCCGCAGGTTAAAAATTAGGGTAGGCCTATCTGGATCTGCCTATGCCTAATTGATAGCGGTAACTTTTTTTTATTGGCCTATATTGCTAACATTCCTGTATTCTATATCGACCAGAAGCTGGCAGCGGATATAGCAGGATGGAGGATAGACAGAGAGATGAGAGACCTCTCCTCTGCTGCACTGTCTGAAAGTCAGATAATGCAGTAGTGGCATGCTAACTAATGCAGTAATGACTGATTTCGTGATACCACAAAGATGATGAGGCATTATGGACTAAAAAACCAAATTGCGTAATTAAATTACTGACTAGGATAATAAATCCATTCTAAAATAGGTTTTTTTATTGTAAATTTTCAGATTATAGCTCGTTATACTGTAGGTGGTTATAGCTTGTTATGGGGAAGTTATAGCCCGTTATAGATCGTTATAGCCCGTTATAGATCGTTCTACCTTTTAGTACGTACCCGCGGTAAGTCCTAATCTAACCAAGGCCTACCTACAGTATTGTAATTGTAGGCCTATCGGTATTTCGCAGTGGCCTACTATACTTATGCACTTTACGGTAAGTGAAAGTAAATATGTACAAATATAAATGTTGTACTACTACCTGACTTTTGCACTACAGCACTACCGGTATCAAGAATGTTGATAAAGGATTACTGTAATTAATAGAATGACACTGACCATGCATGACCACTGATTTTACTGGTGGCACTGCACTGTATACTGTATTTAGCTTAGTCAGTTAGTCTGAGGTCTAATCATTCACTTTTTAAGCGTTGAGAATTACTGTAGGCCTATTGTAATTACCGTACAGTACTGCAGTACCGTAGTAGTATCTATCACCCAGTGTAGCAAGGTGCGAACCGTACTTCAAAACGCAATAATTTTTATTGTCCGTTTAAATCCTTTTTTTGTCCTTTTTTTTATTTTTTATGTCCTCCAAAAATCTAATGTTAGGTTCCATGCTACCGATTTCTCTACTGCTGTTCTCTCAGGCTATCAGTACCGGTATTAGTATATATAGCACTATTTTGCTGTATTCTGGTATTGTATGCACAGATGTAGGTATAAAGCAGGTATTTCTGTATTTTAGTACCGGTACCGGCACCGGTACTGCTGTAGGCCTACTGTGTAGCCTACCATTTAAATACGGTACTGGTAGGCCTAACGGCTGACCGGTTGTTTTGGTTAGAAAATCCCGCCTCTGTAGCCTGCTCCTTTCCCCCGCCTCTGTAACCTGCCCCTTTCCCTCAATTAGTTAAATGATCGTTTATTGTTTTGGTTAGAAAATCCCGCCTCTGTAACCTGCTCCTTTACCTCAATTAGTTAAGTGATCGTTTATTGTTTTGGATAGAAAATCCCGTCTCTGTAACCTGCTCCTTTCCCTCAATTAGTTAAATGATCGTTTATTGTTTTGGTTAGAAAATCCCGCCTCTGTAACCTGCTCCTTTCCCTGATTTTGTAAAGCGACTGTTTATTGTTTTGGTTAGAAAATCCGGCCTTAACCTGCTCCTTTCCATCAATTGGTAATTGTTTTTGGCTATAAAATGAGTGTTTTGCTACGTCATGTGGTAAATCGATTATCGACAACAACCACAAACTATTAAATTTAGAGTCTTTTACCACAGGCGCATATGGAATTCTATCAATCATGGAATCATGGAATGTTTTGGCACAGGCATAGTGAAACCAACTGTCCGACATACCAGAAATCAACAAATTTTGAATGTTTTGGCATAGGCATGTTGAAATCAACTGTCTGACAGTCCAGAAATCAGCAGTCTGACAGTTTGAAGAAATACATACATAAAAAGTCATTAAAAGGACAACAAAAGTCATTAAAAGGACAACAAAGGTCATTATGCACAATTCGTAAAAAAAGGAGGACAAAAAAGTCAAATAAAAGGACATAATAAATCACTGCCATTTCAAAAACTATATGGGCCTGTGTACCCATACCCATACCATACAGCTGCAGTTCAGTAGGCCTTCATACAGTAGGCCTTACTATATTTATGTAGGCCTTACTCTATTTATGTAGGCCTACAGTTAATATTGTAGGATATTTCTGCTTAAAGGCCTACTACTGTATTTTGTATTTTTGTTTTCGCAATGACTTAAATAATGATTGACATTAGGGCTAGGCCTACCTAATTTACTCATTCTATTTATTTATTTACTAGTTAGACTCTCACTCTATGATTATTAATTGTAAAGTACAGTTACAGTAGTAGTGGAGTGGTTGGCGTAATGTGTCTTCCCGGCCAGCCACCTCCAATACACCATTGTATTAACTATAGCGCTTAACTATACAGTATTTAACTAGGCCCCTCCCCCTATCTTACTCATTCGTATTGCTCTAACTCTATACTTATACACATTTGTTTATTTTGAATCATTGTATTTTTTGTATCTTCTCCATCCCATTTTTGTTTTGCATGTTAAAAAAAATGAATTAACTATTTAGGCTTACTGGTACCAGTTTACTGTAATTTTTTGTTTGCCAAATTTAATAATAATATTAATTTCAACTAATTCAGTTTTGGATTTCAGTTTCAGTGCCCTACACCTACAGTATGTTCTTTAAAGAGAATTCCACAGCTTATTCTTCTGGATTACATTTCAGCATTTTATGTCTTGTAATATTACTGACATAAGGATAGGTATATACAGTAGGCCTATAATATACGGTAAAATATTTTGTGAATGATGTTCTATGTAGCAAATGAATGTGGAGATTATAATATGTAGGCCTTGGCTAAAATACGAACTTGAAAATGTGAAGGTTTTATTTATTTATAATTATGGCTAATAGGGGTTTTATCCCACCCGTCAAAAGGTTTGAATGGAAGAAGGTAACTGATCTGCCCCAGATGGTTCCTGGTGCAGAAACGTTTTCTCAGATGTCCCAAGAAGATATAATTCCTGAAAAACATCATCAACCAAACCAAATTATTGCCAAACCAAATGTGATGAATAACATATTAAATTGTGATTCGGTTGCAGTAGGTGATAACTATAACATACGTTCTCCAAAAAGCCCTGTAGATACTCCTATCTCTTTATTTTATGGTGTGAATGAAGATGAACTCTCTGATTTCGATTGGTCTCCAAGGACTGCAGCTGTATTCCATTCATCCCGTCATCCTATAAACAACTATCAAGTCGATCCTTCACTTGAATTAAATCGAATGCAGTCAAATGGATCCTTTGATATTCACTGTGGCAATAGTGATCCCTTATTTCTTTCTGATAACCAAAATTGGAGTCCATCTGATGATGATGACATTGAGTTGGCATCAGGATTGAAACTTGATATACCCAAATTGACTCAAGGACCCCTTGCTTTTTCAAACACATTTAGTGATGCAGTACAGCCACAAAACCGGACATCTAATTATAAATTACCAAATTATAGAACAACTATGCCATACCATGTAAATATGGCAGAACCAACAACGTCTATATCTGCAATAAATAACGATAATTTGTTTCCAAATATCTATAATAGCACAGACAATTTAAATATACCAAATGTTGCTAATAGAGGGAAACCAACTCCAGTTGGTCACTACAGAGACAATAATCTTAACCCATCAATGTATAATGCTGATGGTGATTTGGATTTCACTACACAAAATGATTTGAATTATTTCTCAGATATGAATTTCCCCTGTGATGATGAACTTTGTGATGGAAATCTAAATCTTGTTAGGAAAACCCCTGGTGGTACTGAACAAACACATAATCTTCGCCCTATTGAAGAAATACCTGTTACTTTTAGATCAGTTTTTAAGGAATTTATTTATTTTAACATTGTTCAGAGTTCTACTCTCGACACTATACTATATACTGACAAATCGTTGGTAGTGTCTGCTCCAACTGGAAGTGGGAAAACCGTTTTGTTAGAAGTGGCAATTGTGAAGCTTCTAAGTGCTCCGAATTCATCAAGGCTTCGCATTGTCTACATGGCACCAATGAAAGCGCTATGCAGCGAACGTGCCAAAGATTGGTCAGCAAAGTTTTCACAAATTCAGGATATCAATGTCTCTGAATTAACTGGTGATACTATAACGGACGATCATTCTATTATTACCCAGAGTAATATTATTTGCACCACTCCAGAGAAATGGGATAGTGTATCGCGCCGATGGAGGGATAATCAATCCCTGATGCAATCAATTAAATTGTTTCTAGTTGATGAGGTTCATGTTTTGAATGATGAGAACAGAGGGAGTACAGTAGAGGTTGTAATCAGTAGAATGAAAACTGTTCACATGGCTGGAAATTCTGATGGCCTACGGTTTATAGCGGTGTCAGCCACTATCCCCAATATTGAGGATGTAGCTGAATGGTTCAGTAACAAATCGGGGGCTGCAGAACACCAAACTTATGATGAATCCTATCGACCTGTGCATTTAAGGAAAGTTGTGTTGGGATACCCCTATGCTGCGAATTGCTCTGAATTTAAGTTTGATATGAATCTCAGCTACAAACTGAACACAATTATTCAAGAATATGGTCATGGAAAGCCAACACTAATCTTCTGTTCTACAAGAAAATCAGCACAACAAGCAGCTCAAATTTTATCCAAACAGGCAAAATATGTAGGATCTGCAGACCATCATCAATATTTGAAGAGAGCAGCAAATATGCTAAAGGACTTGGCTTTGCAACAACTAATTACTAATACAGGTATTGGATATCACCATGCTGGATTGGATCTGCAAGACAGAAGTGTCATCGAAGATTTGTTCTTGAAAGGTGAATTGCCAGTCCTTATATGCACTTCGACATTAGCTATGGGAGTTAATTTACCTGCACATCTAGTGATAGTCAAAGGCACATCATATTATGTTCAAGGAATTTACCAAGAATATACAGAGACGCAAGTTCTACAAATGGTTGGCAGAGCTGGTCGTCCGCAGTTTGATACTACTGCTACAGCTGTAATCCTAACAAAAACGACATTTAAACAAAAATTTGAAGCTTTGGTGACAGGAAAGCAAGTTATCGAATCGAGCTTACACAATAACCTTATTGAACATATTAATGCAGAAATATGTCTTCGCACAATTACTGATGAACTAAGTGCACTAAACTGGATTAAATGTACATTCTTGTTTGTTCGTGCCAGTAAAAATCCTGCTTATTATAATATGAAAACTTTTGGTAAAGCTCTTGATGAACATTTGATAGCATTATGCAATAATAATATTGGGAAACTGGAAAACATTGATTTGGTTAAAAGATATGGTGAACTTGCAATTGATGTACATCCAACAGAAAAAGGGAAACTAATGAATCGTCATTGTATCTCCTTTTCAACAATGAGAGAAATATTGCAGATGAGTGGTAAAGCAACTTTATTTGATATAATTGATCTTATTAGTAAATGCAAGGAACTACAAGATGTGAAATTACGAATGACTGAACGTCGGATCTTGAATGCATTAAATAAATCTGTTGCACAAAATGGTGGATTACGGTTTCCTTTGAAAGGTAAAATTAAAAGCTCTGATATGAAAGTTAACTGCCTCATTCAAGCTACATTTGGAACATTAGCAATTGATGAATTTTCATTACTGCAAGATGCCATGAAGATAATCAGAGTTTCTCAGCGTCTTACCAAGTGTATATATGAATGTTCTGTTCTCAGGCCAAAAGTTGGCAACTATGCACTTATCCATAACTCTCTTATTCTTATGAAATGTGTTCGGTGTAAATTATGGGAGAATAGCATGTATTCTTCTTTGCAGCTAAAAGGTATTGGCAATATTCTTGCCAACTTGTTAGTGAATGCTGGTCTTACATCTTTTTCCAAATTGCAGGAGAAAAATGCTCGGGAAATAGAACTAATTGTTAATAGACGACCACCTTTTGGGAACAAGTTAAGAGAACAACTATTACATGTGCCGAAATATAGTCTCCAAGTCAATCAATCTGACAAGTATGATTCCAGATTTTCTCACCTGACCATTATTGTTAAACTTGTGAACCACTATGATATTCTTGAGTTAAACACTTTTGGTAAGGACCATTCCTCACAGTTATTGGTTGGTGACAACAATAATGATGTACTGTATTCACAGAGGATAACTGATAGCCAGCTGTGTCAGCGAAATGGTGAGTTTGTGTCTGAGCTTCGTGTTTGTCGACCTCATAATGAACATCAACATAAACTCACTATCAGTCTAATTAGTAATGGTGGTGTTGGAGTTGATGTGGAGAACACATTCACTCCGTTTTATCCTGGGTACAAGATCATATCTACAGAGTCAAGTTATCAGCATGACCAAGTTACTGGCACGAGGAGAAAAGTGTTAAGTACACCTTCCAGAAATCCTGATACTAATGCCCTGGATGGCGTAGGTAGCACCCAAACCAAAGTTCCCTGTCAGCATAAATGTGGTAACAAACTATTATGTGCCCATATGTGTTGTAAGGTTGGTGTAATGAACCCATCTAGAAGAAGATGTTCCCAAGCAGCTAATACATCATCTTATTTTTATTCTCAAAATGCTGCACGAGGCAATACTAGCTCTTCCAAATCATCCTCGGCATGCCCTTCATCGGGCAAATATTCTAGTTCAACAACAGATGGATTTTCCATATCTGAGGAAAATATGTGGCTTGCAAGTAACTTTAATTCTGACAGTGATTTTGAGGAAGATGCATCTTCAAATGCCCATTGCACTACAACAAAAGCTGTTTCACATTGCGATACAAATCAAAATTCCTGCAACAATTTTCAAATGGTACAAGATGGTGATTACTTGTTCCCATCAACCACACCAGAAGAAGACACAAGACATCAATCTGACTGTTACTTCAAAAATGAAAATCCGGAGATACAAAACCGTTTTAGCAATGGTTATCAAAGTGCCTTAAAAGACAAGTCATTGCATCTAATGTATACCAATGGTGATAATTTTCATGATCCTGTTACTTTACCACAAAAGCGAAAATTGCATCAAGGTATTCGCTCTGGTATGGGCTATTATTGTGAATCAACTTCTTCGGATCCCATTGGAGCATTTGTTGATAGGTATTGTCATGAAAACAAGAAACCAAACTTGAATGAAAACATATGTATGAGTGCAGGTTCATCAGGAATAATTGATGACAAATTAAGAAACAGTCCTGTATTGTCTTTACCTTCAGATAGAGCACTGGCCCTTACAAATAGTATTACAGATAAAGGTTTTCTGAAACCTAATGGTAAACCTGTTCAGGAAATTGATATGCCAGATAAAGTTACCAGAAAAAAGAATTCAAATCAATCATACTTTAAATTTATCGGAAAGTCGCCTCTTAGTGATACCTCCATTAGCAATAAACACCGACAACTTATTCCAGATCAATTTGAGCAAACTACAACAACAGCTGCTCAAGTTACAACTTCTCAGTCTTATATTGGAATCAATAGAATGTCGCATGAAATTGAAAATGTTGAACAATCGACATTTCCTAAACCAAAACCATCACCAATAACTGATGATTCCAGTCTTGGGGATGAATGGTTTTATGAAGCAAGAAGAAAGATGATGCAATTTGGTAAAGGTGATTGTAGCACAGCTACAATTAGTCGCAGAACTGAAAGAAAGAAAGTGGAGCCGACGAATCTCTTTAGGAATAAGGCGGTAAATGATAGCACAATGCTTCCCGGATTGTTTGGTTACATTCAACCTGTTCACAAGATTAAAGGTAAAAATAATGATCAGTTCCCTTTCTTCAAAAACAAGCATATCGACACCAGTGTACAGAAACGAATAACCTCGTCAACCAAAGGGGCTGTAGCCACATTGAGTTCAAACCTCCAAGCGACACTGAATGATTCTGGTGATATTGGAGAAGTGAATGTCCACAATCGGAATATTGATAGGCTATCTATAGACTATATCTCAAACAAGGCGACAATTAGCTCATCAGCAAGTAATTTTAGACAGCCAGATCGAAATATTGCACCTACAGGTAGCAAATCTACCGCTTTGGAGTTGGTGAGAAAAGAACCACAAATAGGTCAGGTCACAAGGGACACTATCATACAGTATAATGCAATGGCAGACTCGGCCGTAGATAACACAATGAGAGCAGGATATGATACTGATTGTAATGAACTTCGCTCATCAGATAAAACATATTACGGAAAGGGTAGCAGCTCATCCAGTGCTCTGATAAGAGATGACGCAAATGGGTTTCATTCTATATCTAAAGCTAACGTGATTATCTCAGATACCGTTTCCTCTATATTGAAAAAGGTGCCAATGCAAGAAATCAAAGGCTTAGAGAACAAAACAATATCATCTTCCTTTACGGCAGATGGTATAGCGAGTAGAGAAATATCATCTTCCACTGCATTATCTAGGCCTACATCAAAAGCATCTTCGAAGTTAGATTTTGTGTTCGCCTCGGAATTACCTAGTAAACACACAGTGAATAATAAACAGACTGTTCCTGGTGATTCCAAACAGAATATAGAATGTGATCAGAGAATGCCTAGAATTAGTTGGGCCAACATGTACACGTTAACTCACGAATGCAAGGATGATAATGAGAATGACTATGATAACCTTAAGAATATGTTTGATGGGTTTTTGTAAATTAATTTTATGTGTTTTATATAAAATATATTTTATTCGAATGATACTGTACTTCCTTTGTCTGTGGTTTTTATCTTAAAACTGATTCATCACTTCTTACTGTGTGAACTTTATATAAGATTTAATTTCCATATAATTAAAGTAAAATTATATCTACAATTGGTATATAATTACTAGGGATGTGCCGGATATCCGGCCGGGCCGGAATTCCCGCCGGATTTTGGGAAAAAAATCCGGTTCCGGCTCCGACCGGATTTCAATTTTTTGGCCGGATTTCAATTTCAACGAATTGTTGACAAAATTTATGACAAAATTAATGTAGATTCATCAAACATCAAACAAATTTTCTTTTAAATTCTAACAAATTTAAACAAATTAAATAAATAAAATAAGCAAATACAATGGAATAAAAGACAATTTATTTCATAGTTCGTATCATATTCATTCATATTATGAATATCTAAAGCAAGAGTCTAAAGTAGATTTTATTAGCAGATATCATTTTATGACTATCTACATGCTGAGCTGACTGACTATTTTTTGCCAATAATATTTGTATTTGGTTGGGCTCAGCCTCACTAACATTTAATATGTATTATTGTATAATAGTACACGTACGTATACCCATACAGAAATTATAACTAGTCAATAATTATTATATTGTTTGTCTCAGCGCGAAAACGTTGATTGAATTAAGATCGTGGATGACCAGTTTATATATTAGTCAGGCAATTTAAAAACTCTGGTAAATCCAATTTAACTCAAGAGAGTTTAAAAAACTACAGCTATTATTACTTCGTTCTATGTTATGTTCTAATATTTTCTCTGTGTCATTAGGACCTGAAAACTTTCGTCCTGTGAATGCGATCTTACCGGTGGTATGTGTCCTGCGTTGTTAGGTCCCGTATCAGTCGACGCAGTACCTAATTTGGCCCCAAGGGACCAAATTACGCGGTACCCTTCCTCCAGTTAAGTTTATTATGCATACAGGTACAATAGCTGATTGAGGAAAAAAATCGTGATATATAAAAAATTGATTTTTTTACAAATCCGGCTCCGGTTCCGGCCTGGCCGGTTTGAAAATGGTCAATCCGGCACATCCCTAATAATTACTATCACTACATATACTCATTTTGCAAGTAATTTGCGGATATTATATTATTATAATAATATAAAGTGTAATTGCCACCCCGTAAAGTTGATACTTCTATATAGTTAATTTTTTTTGATTATTTTTTTTTGAGAATTTATTTGATGTAAATACCTCTATTTAAGTTTGAATAATTTTCATTTTTATATACAAAATTATATTTTTCCGTAATCTATAATTATCTCTCTGCTTCGATTTATTACCGTTGTTGTCAGTGCATTGTATTATTTTAGTATTTTACTTGTCGTCAGCATTTGCAAGTGTAATTTTTCTATAATATTAAGTCCTATTTTAATAACTAACGGCGCACCATTGCGGGTAGCGATGATAGATATATTTTACGAACACTGTTCATAAAATTTATTAAACAATAGCCTACTGTGTGCTGTAATTGTTGAGCATATTTTTGTTTTTTTATTTGCATTTTATGTGTTATTTGGAGGGAAACAAAAATACAATTAGTACTGTAACTACAGTATTGATTTCCACATATAGTGCCTTTTTTAATTTTACTAAACTGGTTATTTAATTCTTCCAAAATTAAATATTTTAGACTGTCACGTTTTTTTTTATTTGATGGAAAGTTATTTTTATTGACATATTTTATTTTTTTTATGAAAATAATTTACTTTATAAAACTTAATAAATAACTGTTCGTTGTTTAATTTATTTGATTTTTACAAATTGATAAAGTTTGTGTTTAACAATCATATACATGTCGGTAATAAATTGTATTGATATGGTGTAGTTTCCTACTAAATTGGTAAATAATTCAGTTTGTTATGTTTGTAAAAATATTATAAATACATTGGTAACCGGTAAACGTCTAATAAATAAACATTTGAGATTGAATTAGTGGCGTTCTCATATTCTTTATATTAAATTATTTAATATTTGATAAAACACACTTTGTTACCAAGTAAATATTATTATGATTTATGTTGTGTAATTAATAACAAAAAAGAATGGCTACCTTGGTTACCTACCTACTCACATTTGTAATCTTATTTGATAATATAAATGTTAGTTTGTGTTCATCACGCATGACTAACAAATGATTGATCATCGATGTATTGTTTTATGGCGAGTGGGAGTAAGTATGTAATTAAAATAAAAAATTTATGAACTACATGTGTCAGTAAGAGGCGGATCCAGCAATTTAATTTCTATGGTGCGCGCAAATTGTAAAGTTTATAATTTGGTCTGAGGGTGAGGGCGCTGCCCCAGCGGTCTCCCTGTTGGTGGGGGTAAAGAGGACGGACTCCCACCCCGGATTTTTATTTAATTAAGTAAATAGATGTCAAACTAAAACATGTTGTGTTTGTTTTAATAATTCTGTAGGTATACGTGTTTTCGAGGTCGCTGATCTCGTTGAAACTAGTTAGAAATATTTTTGGTAATGCAACCCAATTTTGTTGCCATTCTGGTGCCCCAGAAAGAAAAGTACAAGTAGCAAAAAATTACAAACCTTTAAAGTTTTGCCTTTTTTGGTTGTGTAATTCTGAAGTTATACTGGTATTCAAGGTCACTGATCACAATACAACTCGTTAAAAATCATGCGTGGTAACGCAACTACAGGTTTTGGTGTTTGTCTTGTATGATGAAAAATATAAGTAGCATAAAATTTCAAACGGCAAAAATCAAATTTGGTTGGATCATACAATATTTTTGAGTGTCATATTCGTGATCAGCGTCCAAGAAAACCCATAATGCCTTAAAATCAGGTTGATTTGGTAATGATTTTTTATTATTCGTATTTTTCGTGCAGTCAATTGACACATATCCCAATATGCCCTAATCACCAAGGTTCGATATATTTCAGATTCATATTCGTGATTACTGTAGCATCCCAAAAAAACCCTTTATGGTCATAAAATCAGTTTGATTTTGAGGTGAATTTTCGTTATCATAATATGTGCACTACTTGTATTTTTTTCGTGACCTGGGGTCACATTCAAAATTACCAAAAAATCATCTCGAATGTTATCAACCTCTTTGAAAACCTATAAATACCGAAAATGGCACATTTCTATAAAGCTTTAGCAAATTTTTTTGATATTTTGTGCCATGCTAAACGAATGTGCCACGGGCGAAAGAGTGGCACCTCTGTGCCGCTAGAGAATTCGAAACCATTTGTAATCGAATAGCATCTTTGAAAACCTATAAAAAACGAAAGTAGCACATTTCTATCAAGCTTTAGCGATTTTGATATTTTGTGCCATGCTAAACACGTGTACCATGTGCCACATGCTAAAAAGTGGAATTTCTGTGCTACTAGAGAATTTGAAACCATTTGTTAGTGCTTCAGCGCCCTGTTAAACCTTGTAGAACCGTAATCTGCGCCATTATGTCTGTGTTTATTGTGTTTGCCAAATATGCAAATTTTGGCACAAAGGCAACGTTTGAGAATTTGAGACCCATCTCAGAAGATTCATCTCTATCGACAACCCGTATAGGTGAAAAATAGTGCCCAAACTATGAATATTTTTCGAAAAAATGAATTTTGGCTACAAAACACGGTTCCTGGCCCACAACTGTGCGTGGGCGCGCTTCATTTTTATAAGAATAGAAAATTAAAATAATAAACTTAAAATTTTAGAATATCATGCAGCACACTTCCATTTCCATAATATATTGAATAACTTATTTTCATCACTATTTTGGTGTAAAGCCCCTTGTCCAATCATCCTCCTGCGCTCCTGGCTGTATGTAATCTTTGTGCATTGAAGACACGGTAAACTTCAAAGAATTCCCTCCCAGTAGTAGTAGCAAGTAGTTCACAAAGATAATTGTTTGGCTTGCATAGACCCGACCACCTAATATAACAGCAATATACTTTACAAATAGCCCCATGGTTGATGCTTTACCATTACATAGGTTGTTGGTGGTCTTTCAGTTCAGGTAAAGCAAAGGCTGTGCATACAGTCCATACGTATAGCCAGCCAATAAAGCCATACAGCTGGCTGATCTATTACGCCAAGGTGATACCCCCTTCCCGAGTACATGGAGCACGCCCTTGGGAAGGTTTACATCGATTTTATCTTGGGTATGGTATGGAGATTGAAGTTGTGGTTAATGAATGTGGATTCCGCTTGGTTTTAGCGAGTGATGACGGCCCTTGTAAGTTTTACGTAACTAGTAAATCTAAAAAAAAAATACTTTTATCTTTCTCTTTTTATTTTCTTTCACAAAAAATCTATGGTGCGCGGCGCCACGCGCCCCTATTGTGGATCCGCGCCTGCATAGAAACCAGACAACTCCGGCCTGAATTAATTTTGAGAAAATGGAGAATAACGTTTAAAAAAAATTTCTTAATTTTGTTCAAAATATGTTCATTAGGTATGTTTCTTTTTATTGAACACAAAGGTTTTGATAAAATTATATGTTTTGCCGGTCTGTCCGTCTGTCCTGTCTTATTCAGTATGTCTATCATACTGTCTGTCAAATTATTCAATCATTCTTAACTCTTGGGAGGTTGGGCGGATTGAAATTATGGGGCTTTTTCTGGGGGTCGCTGATTACATTTCTGATGTCCGTTTTCATGGAGATGGATGGATTCAAGACTGTTTGTCTGTATGTCTATCGGACACTCGGACTGTTGCACAAACAGACAGACCGACATAAATTCAGTCTAGATCAGAAGAACCCCAAAATGAAATTTTTTAGTCAGCTAATATGCTTCTTTATTTTTGACAGACAGACAGACACACATACAGACTAGAACTGTTCCAGTATGAAAACTGACATCGGAAATGAAATATCCGCACAACAAAATTGTAGTTAGCTAGAATGCTTCAATATTTCTGACAGACAGATGAACAGAGAGAGTTAAGATTTAATTCATATTTCAAAATTACTATTATAAAATTATTATAAATGATTTATTTCTTAGATTACATATTTTTCGCACCAAATATATTTTTTTCCGCCCCAAATTTCATGTTTTCTGTAAGCAATATAGGCCTACATGAAATTAAAGGTAGGCCTAGCCCAGATTAGGTAGCCCACATTATCCCAGATTAGGCCTACATACATGTACTGTACATATGTACTTTTCGCACCAAATTATTTATATTCGTCCCAAAGTATTTTTATATGTTTTGATTTATATTTTTATATTCGATATTGGTAACAACATCGGTTATTGATTGGTTAGAAAATGCCGTATCTATGGAAATAAATATCATGTACTGTAGGCTATCTGACTAATTTATTGTTGTTTGCTTTATGTGTTTCAGTGTTAGTAAATGTGTGTTTTGGAGTTCTGCCGTGCAATGTAAAAAGACCGTAAGTCGCATTTTTCCAAAATTCACTTTTCTGGGTCTAAAAAATGCGCTGTATCTAATGGTATAATCGAGAAGACCGTGTCTAGTCTAGTTCTCGAGATATGCAATGTAGAAAGGCCGTAAGTCACAACATATGTATATGTTACAAAGGAAAACAACCGTAAGTCACTTAAATTTATGCAAAAAAACCGTAAGTCAACAAGACTTAAGGCGTTTTGTCTTGGCTTTGTTTTGCAAAGATAATAAGAAAATGCACATACGGTTTTATTGGAATATGTGTCTTGAAATATGTATTTACATACAGGTTGTACAAACACCGTAAGTACAAAAAATAACCCTGAAGTCAAAATATTAATGGAAAATGAAAAATAATCACCTAGAAAAATTTCCCAACCCAATTGCGTAGGGTTATAAAAAATTAGTAATTTACGGACATTTTAAACCAACAATCTGAAGGCAAACAGTAATTTGCGTTTTAAGTTCAGATGGATTTTTTTTGGTCAACAAGTAAATTAATTGGTTGAAAAAGTATGTGTTTTGCTAATTTTTTTTTGTTTTTTGGGCAAACTTTAATTGGTAGCCTTATAAAATTTTCCTTTTATCAAATTTCACTATTTCTTATTATTGTTAAGCTAATATTTTAATGACCTACCTACAGTACGATCTACCAAATAATAATAATGTAGCATCTAATTCATATAATCTTTAATGAAATATGAAGAAGTCAATAATAATTATAGCCGCTTGGGTGTGCTGCACAATTCATTAAAATTTGGCAGAAGATATTGTTGTTGAGTTGGAATATCGTGAATGGTTAGAAATTTAACAAGAATTGATTGGTTGGTAATCATTTTAGTTTATTTGGAGTGGCCCTGATGCAATCCCAAACCTTCCAGTAACTTCTTAAATAGGAAGGTGATTGTAAAGGTTATGGCATATCAATCCCGTTGATATCCTATTAGTTGGTTTTAGTACGTCTACGTGGACGACGCCCTATGCCCTACCGGTACCGTTAACCTACCGGTGCGTGGTACTGCCGTACTGCGATACAAGGCAGCAAGGACTGACAGATAGTCAAATGGACAAACTGACAAACGCTGAGTCTTTCGCTTTTTTTACATTTTAGGCGTACCGTGCAGCCGTACCTTACTACACTACTGCTGTGCCGTACTGTTACTGTACCGGTACTGCATACCGCACTGTGTACTGCGTACTACTGTACTACAGGTAGCAGGTAGGCCTACTTGAATTAATTTCCGGCATCAGGTACCGGTACAGGCAGACAGGGGTACAGCCCGACAGCGTACCATACCAAGCACGCCAAGCACTGAATCACCAAGCCAAGCTGCCAAGGGCTAGGCCCGTATGCTAAGTGACTTTTTTGTGCGCCGAACGCGACGCGGCGCAGAAAAAAATGTGCGCCTGCGCAGTCGAAAACAGTGCAAAATCCGCGTGCGCAGCAGAAAAACTGCGCGAGATTGGCGCGCGCAGCAGAAATTCTGCGCGAGATTGGCGCGCACAGCAGAAATACTGCGCGAAATATCCTACCTCTCCTACCTCTGTAGTACCGGTACTGTACCGTACCACCAACCACCTATGACCTACCCGCCTGCCTACTCTACTGGCCTAAGCAAGCCCTAAGCACACCAAGTAGGACGCTTTATTATATTATTGACATTACAGCATTGACATTACACATTGGCGCGCACAGCAGAAATACTGCGCGAAATCTCCTACCATGTACCTGCCTGCCTACTGCTGTACTGGCCTAAAGCACACCAAGTAGCAAGTAGGAGGCTTATTATTTCAGTATTTCTTACAGTCTTATCTGTATTGTCATTACCCTGTTACCGGTAGTCGGCAGACTGCCAGTGGTAGGTCTACTTACCGGTACTGACTTAGTGCTGTAGTGCAAGTCTGAGCCGTGCTATCAATTTTCTGCGCCTGCGCCTGTCGCGCCGCGCTCTAAATTTTCTCTGCGCGGCGCTGCGCTGCGCTCTCATTTTCTGCGCCTGCTCCAAATTCTGGAAAAAATTGTGCGCCGAACGCGTTCGGCGTACATGCCCTACTTAGCAGAATGGGCTAGGGCAGTACCAGTACTCAGCTTCCTATGTCCTAGCCTCACTGCCTCAGTCTGTCAGTTTATATATTTTAGGGTATCCAGCTATCGTTTCTGCGTTTAGGCCTATGTAATTTTATAATGCTATGCTTATTAATGGTAGGATGGCTAAAACGTCTGTCCTTATCTGATCTGATCTGATCTGACGGTATCTGACACTTGTTCCACCTTGGTTCAGAGCGCACCTTGGTGTAGTGGTTATATTGAATTCACATCTCTCGGAGGTTGTGGGTTCAACCCCGGCATGGGGCCAAGGTAGTTTTCGTTTCGGCACGAATGTTTTGAAGGGTTTAGCGAGGCATCTCTGCCTTGCATCCTTAAATGGTAGCTAAATGAGTACTGGACTTTCTGCCTATGTCAGCATGTGAAGTTTCCCCGGTATTCCCCTTAAACCCGGGGGGTGTCAATATAATACTTCCCGCTCTGAAACTAACGATACTAACTAAAATACTAACTGAAACTAACTAAAAGGAATTCAAATAAAATAAGCTAGAAATTTTAAATTTGTTTTTAGCGGCTGGTGCCAAATTTTGGTGTCGGTCCATGTGAAGAATACCGCCCATGTGAAGCATACCAGGATTTCACTTTTCGGTTGACTTTTATTGGAATTTTATATTTGAAGGTTTTAATTCTTTTTTAATTTATCTTTATTGAGTGTATTATAGAGCTTATTTATGTCTTATAACCTGCACATATACTAATTCGTTTATTGTTTTGGTTATATTCAGTGTAACCTGTGTTTTTGGTGAAAACCTGGTATTCTTCACATAGGGGTAACTGCAAAGTGAAATAAAACGGCAGAAAGTCTGGTATTCTTCGCCCATGTGAAGAATACAAGGATTTCATTTTTCGGTCGATATTTTTTATTAAATTTGTCTTTATTAAGTGTTTTATGCGCGTGCGCGATGTCCTTTATTTTTTGAGGGGGATGATCTATTGATCAGTCAGTAGGACGGTTAGTAAGAAGGTGACCGGTGGTGTAACTGTGTAAACAAGCCGCCGCGGTAACATATTCTACTTTCCCTCAATTGGTAGGTAACAAAATCGTTTATTGTTTTGGTTAGAAAACCCTGTCTCGGTAACCTGCTCCTTTCCCAATTTGTAGGTAACAACGTCGTTTATTGTTTTGGTTAGAAATTACAGCCGCTGTAACCTGCTCTTTTCCTTCAATTGGAAGGTAATAAGTGTTTATAAATTCCCACATTCCCATCCACCTTCCCCTATTCTTTAATAAATAGTAAAATTAATAAATTTCTTAAATTTCATACATATTTTAAATGTAATATATTAATAAGAATCATTACCGTACTTAATTAATAATATTAATTATAATTAATATAATTAACTTTAACTATTAATAATGATAACTATTAACAAGAAAGATTTACGAGAAAAATATTGCAGCAAATGCTGTATTGTTTTTAATAAAAGTTTAATATTTCAACACCAACTAACAGACTAAATCTACGACTTTCATACCCACCATCCTTCATCCTACTGTATATCGCATTTTTAATATATAATAACATGCCTTTGTGCATTTAGATGCATACCGATATGCCTGTACTGCTACTTCATATGATGATACTGATACGTAACAGGCAACCTGAAACGTGATCCCCTATTCAGCTATTGGCTATTTACCTAACAGACAGTTAGGTAAATATTATATCTCTTTCTCCTGATTGGTTATAGGATCAGATGCTGTCAGATCAGATCAGATCAGATCAGATAAGGACAGACGTTTTATTCTACCTCTATTAATGGGGGTCCGCCCCAATGTGTGTAGACAAATTCTCCATATCGAATCCAATGTTCCCGAACCTAAACCACTTATATTGAAACGGCAATACGACTTTTTGTGTAACATGATCGAACATGAAGAGATTCACAAACCTCTGATGATGGTACTACTGTACTAGACCAATGTATGTTGCATCAAACGCCTATGGCGGGCCAGGTTGAATATATTCTTTCTTCAAAGAAAGACTTTGTGATGGATGCCATGGAAAAACTAAAATTAAATGTTCGCTCCGAGGTCGACTCAACAAAGAAAAAATTATACCAGTTATATAACCCCAATTTATCACCTCACATTTGTTACATTTCCCGCAAAACGTTTAACGAACCTGATCGCATCGCTTGGACCCGCTTAAGGCTCGGCTCCACCCGCCTAGCCGTTGAATTAGGTCGCTGGAAAAAGATCCCACCTGATCGCCGTATCTGCCCTTGTGGGTCGATACAAGATGAAGCTCATCTGATAACCACTTGTAGTCGTATCCCACGAGATCCCAACCTATCATGGTGTTCAATTTCCGATTTCATGAACAACAAGGATGAAGCCAAGGTAATGGAGGCTGTCCACTTGATCCTACTGTTGGCGGAAGAAAATAATTAAGCCCACCCAGATCTTTGGTATCGGTTCGTATTTCCTGTTTTATTTGGCCGATTAACTGGTACTACATTTCAGAATCTCTATGTCAAGTAGAATATTCAATTTATTTTTTTTTTATCTGTGCAAATAAATAATTATATCTATACCTTATATTGTTGTGTTTTTGGTTGCTAAACGTTTCCCTTTATGAATTTACCGTTTTTCTCAGTAAAAAGTATTACAACGTATTGGTGAATAGTTTTTAGTTCCGTATTAAAGGTATTAAAGTTATCCTCTTATAAGTCGTTCCGTCCTTTGTCGATCTAGAATAATTGTATCATTTATGTAACGTATTAAAAGCTCTTCCTTCTATGTGTATACCGCATTTGTAGAATATTTTGTGATTTCGTGATTATTTTCTAATTGCTTAAATATGGACAACCTTGGTTTATTTTGTGATGAGTATTTAATTATTGATACTGTTTATATAATCCAAGTCGTCAATAAATTATATATATATATATATTTAGTAGTATTTAGTATCCAGTAGCTGAGTAGTCTGAACAGGTACAATAAGCTTATGGCAGTAGGCCTATCAGCCTATGGTTCCTTTACCTTTCACCTTTATATTAAACATTAAACAGTCAGACAGTACAGGCAGAGCTGCAGAGGCACAGAGACAGTACAACAAACAACAACACTACAACAGCTGAACAGTAGGGCAGCAGCTAAGCCAGTAAGCACGTAGGCCACTACGGTATTTGGTATTTTGTTAAAAATGATTAATTAAAACTTAATTAATTCAGTCTGTCAGTAGGCCCTAATAAAAAATAAATAAGCTAATTAGGCAGATAAGTACCTATATTACTGTAGTATACCGTAACCAACCCAGCAACCGTAGATTAGCATAGGCCAGGCCTAGAGATTTGCTTGCTTTTTTTGTATCTTATATATACCGGACCGGTACTCCAGCCGACAATGAATCGATCGTGGGCACGTAGCGTAGACCAATGTCTGAATCACTTCGAAGTGGAACCGAATCAGGGGCTGAGTCAGTCTGAGGTGGAACGGAACCGAGGTACTTACGGACCTAACGAACTACCAGCGGACGACCCTAAACCCATATGGAAACTCATTCTAGAACAATTCGACGACCTTTTAGTTAAAATTTTATTATTAGCGGCGATAATTTCTTTTGTTTTGGCTTGTTTCGAGGAGGGCGACGGCCAAATAACGGCGTTCGTGGAACCCCTTGTGATTTTATTGATTCTTATCGCCAACGCTTGTATCGGGGTCTGGCAGGAGCGGAACGCGGAGTCAGCCATCGAGGCGCTCAAGGAATATGAACCCGAGATCGCCAAGGTGATACGGAGGCCGCGGAATGCCGTACAGAAAATCCGAGCGGTCGAGTTGGTTCCGGGGGATATCGTGGAGATATCAGTCGGGGATAAAATCCCCGCTGATATCCGACTTATCGAGATAAAATCCACGACGTTGAGGATTGATCAGAGCATCTTAACGGGGGAATCAGTGAGCGTTATCAAACACACGGAGTTGATTCCTGAAGACGAAGCGTCGCCGCTCGTCAACCAGGACAAGAAGAATCTCGTGTTCTCCGGGACTAACGTGGCCTCCGGGAAGGCCGTCGGCGTTGTCGTATTCACCGGTTTGTCTACCGAGATCGGGAAGATCAGGACAGAGATCAGCGAGGCCGAAGCCGAGAAGACCCCGTTGCAGAAGAAACTCGACGACTTTGGCCGGATGCTGTCCTACGTGATCACGTTGATCTGCGTCGCGGTCTGGGCCATCAACATCGGGCACTTCTCGGACCCGGCCCACGGCGGTTCCTGGATCCGCGGCGCCGTTTATTACTTTAAGATCGCGGTCGCGCTGGCCGTGGCCGCGATTCCAGAGGGGCTTCCCGCGGTGATCACCACTTGTCTCGCATTGGGGACCCGCAGGATGGCCAAGAAGAACGCTATAGTCCGCAGTCTGCCTTCCGTGGAGACTCTCGGGTGCACCTCGGTCATCTGTTCCGATAAGACCGGGACCTTGACGACTAATCAGATGACTGTGACGAAGTTGTTTACGTTCTCCGGCTCGGCGGGGGGCGACGCGAAGAAACACGTGGATTTCGATGAGTTCGAAGTTTCGGGTTCAGATTACAACCCCAACGGAAAGGTGAGTTATTTACATGAAGGCAACAATTTTAAACAATTCTTCTGTGCGAAATTTCGCAATCGTCTGAACGTTTTTTTCATATAATAAATGGGCTAATATGGGCCATAGCTGCGCAATGTTCGCGACCTGGGCAAACGCTGCAAACTGCGGAATTATTTTTACGGATATATATTCAGCTTCCCAAGCCAATGTACCGCGTGTCTTATATTACATTACTGTATACATACTAAAATATAACTCTAAAAATATAATAAAAAAAAATTAAAACAACAAAATTAAAAAAATATACGGTAGGCCTACCGGTACTGGAATCTCGGGTAAATTTTTTCAAGTTTCAAATTGTTTTTTATTATATTGTTAATAATTTGACAGTAAAAAATATATTTTTAAAAATTAACTATATAATATAGGTCATGCAACCAATATTTATTATCAACCTTGAGGGACACAATATTACATACATAGTAGAAAAAAAACGAACACACACTAATTTCATACAAATGTGAAATTGTACCTTTATTGTTTTGGTTATAATATCATGCCACTGTAACCTGCTCCTTTCCATTAATTGATAATTAAGCATTGAAACGAGTTATTAATTCGCCGTTATGAGATTTGCTAGAAAATTCCCTGTCTCAAATTTTGGTTTTCTAATTATCCAATTTTTATAACGAATTTGCAGAATACGGTATATATATTAATTTGCTCCCTGCAATCCAAATTGCTACCTCAGTTCCGTTAATATAATTTTTTTAAACTCACCATCTATTTACACAAAATTGTGTAAAACTACCATTTTCATACAATGGATTGAATAATATAAAAACATAACAATTAAACTCACTAAACACAGAGGGACGACTATATTCTTCACTTGTTGTTTTTGCTTAACTCTCTGTACAGTTACAACACCAACCACCCAAGTTACTTGTAACCTCCCTGCCGTTGCGGCAGACTGGACCTCAAGGTTTATGCACTTTATTTTGGTTTTGGTTGGAGGAAATAAACTGCGGAAGCTAATTTCCTTATCTTTGTTATTCAATGTGGCAAACTATCGTTGCGTAAAGAACAGTTTGGGAATGTGGTGGTAAATAAATATCTCTTGTAGATAGGGACTTTGGGCGCAATTAATATTAACAGCCTCTCCACTCCAGGGTAAATTCGACGCAAATAACCGCTGCTTTTTCCCAAAAATAAAACTGTAACGTGTCCTATTGACTTTCGTTTATTGTTTTGCTTAGAATATCGTGCCACTGTAACATTTATTTTTCTTTTGTTGGGCACCGCACAGGTTTGCAAATTCGGCAATGACGTCATTGCCTACTTTGCAAAGCTGAGCCAACAAAAATTTATAATAATATTAAACCACTCATTTACCCAAAACACCATGTCAGCTCTCGGGGCAAATACCAAACCCTGGTTTGCCATTCCACAGGGTGGGTGTCGCAGTGGAGTCAGATATGAGGCCCATCATCCATACCTACTCTGGCGCACATGACCCACCATTGGCTGTGCAGCTCATCTGCTGGGTCATGCCCTGTACCCCTTCTGCCAGGTGCAGGTCGCAGTGAAGTGCACTCAGAGTGGACATGAGAACACTCTACTCCTGACCAGCCATTGGTAGATCACCATCTTCCTGGCCAGGCCATATACCCCTGCAGCCAAGTATATGGGTACTTAATCCAGGAACAAGGGCGTCCTTATCCCAGAACGAAGGGGGTTCTAGTTACAGGACCAGATTTGCCCTAGTAAGAGGGTCTATGCAGCTACAGGTGGCACCTCCTTTATGCTGCAAGGAGGTGGCAAGTTTTCTTGATCAATGATTGATCAATGATGATGATCAATGCCGATCCTAGTAGTAGTAAAACACCAATATATGTCGCTGTATATCTGAAGTTTACCGCTGGAAGTGCCACTAATGCAGCAAATCTAGAAGATATTGCAACCACTTGGTATATATTGGACGAACACGCCCACGCCCAGTGTGGGAGACGCATGTGTTGCGAATTCTACAATTACTATATTTATATCATTCTATGAATTTATAATTACTGTCCTTATGCAGTGGTGTATGACCGGGTGGGTGCTTACCAACTACTCACTGGTCCATGTATGGCAGAATAATAAACCAGTTTGTTTAAGTGATGCTGATATGTTATGTAGGTATATTGTTACGTTCAATCACTCACTGAGTTAAGTTCTTCCTTAATTTGGCCTGCCTTTATACCTGTACCGGTACACGTACTGTACCACATGGATCTCAGATGGCTAACAACCAGTTCCCTTGGATGACAGCCACTCCTGTTGTTATTTAATTAACTTACTATTTACTTCCATGGTTGTCTCATTCCCATGCAATTTACTGCTTTCTAAGGGTTGTTACTGTAATGAACATTCTCTAAAATCCGCGGTATCTCACTAGTGTCTGTTGACACTATAGTGTCTTTGGTTTTACGCCCTTAAGGTTTTCAGGTAATCCACCACGTACACAATTTGAGCTGTGAGCATTCGCATGTCGCAATCACTGGAATCCCAGTTACTAGTGAAGAAAGAACAAGTGGTGAATTCCCGCCAGTTATGGTAGGCATTGCCTCCTACGTTAATTTATTTAACTGGCCGAGACGGGTGGAGCGGGGGGGGGGGGGGGGGGGGTACAACCGTTTTATAAATATTAGCAATTCAATTTTTCCGACACAAGATTGTTGAAAGTGAAATAAGAAAGTTTTATGTTGTTTATGTCCTTCACATCAGCATCACTATTATTGGAAAAGTAATCCTTTTCCTAGTCAAAAATTAAAGAACATATAAATAATAATTTCCACGATTAAATATTTCACAACATTCCCGGTACCACTTATATATTTGTGCTATGCACACTATATACGACTGGACACGTATATAACTTATGTGAATAAACTAGCGGAATTTACATTTGAATTATAGATTAGGAGGTTGATTAGTGGAATACAAAGGATTAATTTATATTTCTTTCTGTATCCGACTTTGGTGAGGATGGGGGGGGGGGGGGGGGGGGTGGGGAGTTAACATAATAACAAACATCGATTCGTTGCCCTAGCAACCCCGAGCTTTATAGACTTAGCAATATATTTATAATCAATAATTAAATAATTCGTTATTGCCAACAATTTTTGAATTACCCAATTACATAGATGGGTGGGTTGGGTACTGACTGCCAACCGGCGTGGAGGTATTTAATGTAGCCTACATGACGCAAGAAGGCCCAAGGGGTTTTAAAGTGGGCGGAGGGGGTTGGAGTGTTACTATATTAAAATGTATTCCATGCACCTTTTATATATTATTGTTAGCAACGCAAATGCCTATTATGCCAATGAAAACCATTAGTGACATATCAAATTCAAAATACCGTACCATATTTAGACTGCACAGGTATAGTCCGGCAGATATCTTGCATTTTTCACTAAACCATCCATAGGTAGTGTATACATGATTCGGTGACTTCAGCAGGTATATAATGCTATGATTCTCATCAATAATCCCACTGTTGTCCAGCTGGCATCAAATGATTATTATTAGTTTAATTCCCATTCAAAATATATAGTTTATATACTATACATCCTAATTTTGCCCCAATTTAGAGGAAAAAAATGTAAAAATTATGTGGTTTGACTGTTGAAAACATTAATATTTACAAAATAATAAATACGAAAATACGATACGAAATACGAAAAATATTTATTCGTATTATACGATACGAAGTTAATTTTTATGGTACGATACGAAATTCAATACGTATAAATTTTTGCGATAAATCCATTTTCGTATCGTATCCTGTCCCTGGCTAATAGTACATCCATTGTTGAACGTAAACTTTCTCACTAACGTTCGTTCGTGTAACAAAGCCACTCGGATCTTCACACTGTAATGTGCTACTTTACACACAAGACACAAGTATGTAACGTATATAACTTAATAGTTAAATTGCATACAATTAATTTATTAATTAAATATTAACAACATTGGAATACCGGTATTCAAAATTACACACCAAAACGCATACTGTATCTCTGCATGAAAGGGTAATGCACAACAATAAGGATAATAAGAAAAGGAAAAACATATTTATATTTATGATCTGCAATCCAGAACAAGAGCATTTGCCCCCCATTGGTTATGTAGTTTTTAGTCTGGATTGTATTTTTCGTAGATTAATAGTTAGATGTTTAAATAATTTAATTGTATAAATTATAAACTTCCAGGTGACACTGAAAGGTAAACCAATAAAGACCCGAGACTTCCCCAGTATTGTGGAACTGGCTACCATCTGCGCACTATGCAACGACTCTAGTCTGGATTACAACGACGCCAAGAAGCTTTACGAGAAGGTTGGAGAAGCCACTGAGACGGCGCTCGTGGTCCTTGTAGAGAAACTCAACGTCTACGGGACGCCGGTGGGCGGACTCAGTCTATCCGAACGGGCTCACGCCTGCAACCAGATAATACAACAACAGTTCAAAAAGGAGTTCACTTTGGAGTTCAGCCGCGATCGCAAATCTATGAGCACGTACGTGACGCCGTTACGTCCTACAGCCGGCTTCAGCGGCCCTAAAATGTTGGTGAAAGGCGCCACCGAGGGAATTCTAGAACGCTGTTCGCACGCGCGTATAGGTAAGGAACGAGTCCCGCTCACTAAAGCGATGCGTGACGCCGTGCTGAACCGCGCGTTGGACTACGGGACGGGGGCCGAGACTCTGCGGTGTCTGGGGCTAGCGACCGTGGACGAGCCTACCCCGCGATCCGAGATGAACCTCGAGGATTCCAAGCGGTTCGTGGACTACGAGAGGGGGATGACGTTCGTGGGGGTCTGCGGGATGCTGGACCCCCCGCGGGTGGAGGTTCGGCCCGGGATCGAGGAGTGCAGGCGGGCGGGGATACGCGTCATTGTGATCACGGGGGACAACAAGGCGACGGCGGAGGCCATCTGTAGACGGATCGGGGTCTTCGGGGAGTCGGAGATGACCGCGGGTAAGTCGTTCACCGGGCGGGAGTTCGACGCGCTGTCGGGCGGGGAGCAGTTAGAGGCGGTGGCCAAGGCCAAGTTGTTCGCGCGCGTTGAACCCACCCACAAGTCGAAGATCGTCGAGTTTCTCCAACAGATGGGCGACATTACCGCGATGACCGGTGACGGAGTCAACGACGCCCCCGCGTTGAAGAAAGCCGAGATCGGGATCGCGATGGGGTCCGGTACCGCCGTAGCGAAGTCCGCATCCGAGATGGTACTCGCCGACGATAACTTCACGAGTATCGTCTCCGCCGTGGAAGAGGGCCGCGCAATCTACAACAACATGAAGCAGTTCATTCGATATCTAATCTCCTCAAACATCGGCGAGGTTGTCAGTATCTTCCTGACCGCCGCTCTGGGGCTCCCCGAGGCTCTCATCCCGGTCCAACTGCTCTGGGTTAATCTCGTCACCGATGGGTTACCCGCCACCGCGTTGGGTTTCAACCCGCCCGATCTGGATATAATGCGGAAGCCGCCCCGCTCGGGTCGCGAGTCTCTCATATCCGGGTGGTTGTTCTTCCGTTACATGGCGATCGGTTGCTACGTCGGTATCGCCACCGTGTGCGCCTCCGTGTGGTGGATGATGTTCTACACGGGAGGGCCCCAACTCAACTACTTCCAGCTCAGCCACCACCTCCAGTGCTTCGCCGGGGACAACCAGACCGGGGAATTCGCCGGGGTTGACTGCGCTGTCTTCCGCGACCCGCATCACATGACCATGGCACTCAGCGTCCTCGTCGTCATCGAGATGCTCAACGCTCTCAACAGTCTCAGCGAGAACCAGTCGCTACTCGCGATGCCCCCGTGGCAGAACCCCTGGCTGATCGGCGCCATCTCGCTCTCCATGGGTCTCCACTTCATGATCCTCGAGGTCCCATTCCTCGCCGGGGTCTTCCAGATAACGCCGCTCAACATCGACGAATGGCTCGCGGTCATCAAGATCAGCTTCCCCGTGATCTTATTGGACGAGACATTGAAGTTCATAGCCCGTCACGTGACCGAAGCCGTACCTATTATCGACTACCATACGCATACGCGTGTTAAACCGACATCGGCTGCTAATAGCTATTGATGATGTCCGTTTATTGTACCTACGTTGCTACGCAACAGGCCAGCCGTACTAGTATAGGAAATAGGTTGATATTCAGTTGTGCCATCTCGACGAACTTTCCATATATTCGATTCAGGAATTGGAATTGTAACATTCCATATTTCCATTTTGTGAGATTTAGTGTTTTGGTTTTAGTGCGGTCTCACATACGAATCCATTGGGGCTCTATGTCTAGTTTGTCCGGCTTTCTGTCTGTCTATCTGTCCGTCTCATCACAGTTGGTTGCTAACATAAATATATATATATATATTATATTTAATGCTTCCCACAATTTATAATTTTTTTACAATGCAAATGTTGAAATGTATTTCTCAATATACAATAGGAATATATATACCCTATTACATATGGTAAATTGGGTTGTATTTCTTTGATATTATTTATATATATTATATATGAAGCATTATAGATTATAATAGTGTGTTTGTGTATATCATTATTATGTTGGAATATATTTGAAGAACACTGCTAATATCGTTAATACGTTAACTACTTACGTCATAACTGAGATGTTCTCAACAATTGTTTGTACTGTTAGTGTTGCTTGGTGACGATGAATGCGCCGCCTAGTGCCTCCAGGACATTTAGTAACGTAAGTTTCGGACTTTGGTGTCTGGTTTATATCTATGAGAAAAAAAAACAGAAAACTGCAAAAAAAACTTTATAAAAAATGTTAAACCTTGAAGTTAAACCTTTATTTTTAAAGCGGGCAATTTAAAATTTAACTAAATATTTAATTCACGCTTTGACGGTTACTTATAATTGCATAAAAAACATACCGGTATATCAGTTCATTGTCTGTTGGTGCCTCATGTGGTATAACAATGTTGGTATATTTTGGGCCAATCGTACACTGTAGGTTGAAATTGTGTTACACATTGGGGATGAATAATTAGATGCCCCACTTAAAGGAATCCTGTTAATTTATAATGTAATTTAATGTTAGTATCAAACATTCCCAACCCAAGACATCTCATAGTACAAAGTTGATATAATTTGACTGACAATGTTTTGCCAATATTAACGCCCATCGTTGGTGTTACAGCATTGTGTCGCCTTTGATATTTTTTAACTGTAAAAATTAAATGCAGTTAGTTAGTTAGTTAGTATGATATGATAACTAATAATATGATCAATAAACCCATTGCAAATCAACAAATTTGATTGTAGGTTTTATATAATAAGAATAACTTGGATATATTTATATAAGCGACTTGTTTTTATTTATTTGAGTTTAATTTATCAGTAATTTTGATGTGTTTGGGGTACCTAAATGGACCGAGTTTTTTTTTACAGGTAATGTGTAACTGATGCTACACCCAACTACTCCTAACTCGTTCGTTGTTGATGTGTTATTGTTTACTCGCCTCCCGAGATTGCACCTCGGTTCTGGTGTATTTACGCTGTGGTGGTTTTCATTTGTTTCTTGTTTTTGTGAAGGTGTTTTTTCGGCCAACGGTTTTTCGGCCAACGTTGTGGTGTTGTTATTTTAAATGTTCCCAATTGCACTGTAGGATATTTTTTTAAATTGCAAAGGTGTGTAAATATTAACGTCTTATTTACATAAAGTATACCCCCTTTGTACTATTATTATTATGATTTTGTCCAATTTAGGTAGATTTGATTCGTTTAAAGCACTCATTCGTAATTTTGTCATATATTTGTTTGTTTACGTTTAGTCTCACTTAGTAACATTATTTGTTTGGCTGGTATAACCTATTCTCTATAATACGTGGTTGTATTAAACCCCGAATCCATCCATGGACTGACTGGACCTAATGTTTAGTTGTAGTCCAACCAATTAGTGCTGCGATATAAATCATAATAATATTGTGTGTAGTGTTGCTGTTTTTGTCGGAACAAACATCCGTGCCATGGGTGGATCTGATGGTTCTATTATAAACACAGATTTTCCCTTTGAGCTACTTTCGAAACCTTTTCAATACATCTGATGCTTAGTTTATAGGTTTTATTTAATCGGATATGATATGGTACCTAATTACTCCTGTGTGTATTTATTTAGCCCCTCTGTGATTGCTAATCTTAATTTATCTCATACATTAGCTAATTAAAGAAGTATATTGAATCAAATAATCTGCCAAATTTATTTCTATAACTTGCGTTAAATAGTTGGAAGTCCATAGCACACATGAGTGGGGGGGGGGGGGGGGGGGTGTCCCGGTTGGACATACCATTGGTCCCTTTTATTGTTATGTTGACAATATTCCAAGGTGATAAACAATGGAATTTAAGGACCCCCAACTCTATCGGTATACTTATACGTAGTCTACTAGAGCGCGAGTTAACTTAGGGTATGGAATACCCGTTCCCACAAAGTCTAACAAACAATCTATCAACATTCCTGGAGTTTTGGACTGTGGCGGAGTTAATCCCAAGGCCGAGCCTTTTATTTTGGCCCTAGTGTATAAGCCGACTGTCTGCACACGAATGTGAAGTTTAGTTATAATATACAATAAGATAGTCCGGGGGATAAGGTTAAGTTTAATACAATGAAATAATGTAAGACAACGCAAACTAATATAAGGCAGCCCTGCCAACAATACAGATTAACTTCTACATCTGGCAGAAATTGAATGTGCGTCATCATTCATGAATTGAGAATACAGCATTCCTCTACCAGTTGTAATGGAATCATTATATGCCATTTTGTTTGTAATTTTTTTTAGCTCCGTAGCTTCGCTTCGTAGCTTGGGTGATAATGGGTTTATCATTTATGTAAACATAATATTGTGGTGTAATTCGTCCAGAAATTGAAATTTAGTGTCAGACTGATATTATTATTAACCGAGAGGTTACTTACTGTGAGAGTTGCTCTTGGCTGACAGGCTGTTCTCCAGCCAAAACCGCTCTAACGATTTCGATTAAATTTTCTCAGCGGCTGACTGAGTGTTTAGATAGTTGCTCTTCCAACCGGAAGGTCATGAGTTCGAGCCCTAGAAAAGGTACAGCCCAGTTTTCTTTAAGCTGTTAACTAGATGCAAACGCTACGCCAACAACTACACTGCTGAGTGACAACGGCAAAGATGAAACTCTGACCTGGTTCCATGACTCTTTATTATTGTTTTGACTTGAATAACATTCCACTGTAACCTGTTCCTTTCCCTCAATTTATTATTATAACATTAATTAGCCTCAATAATGGTTGTCGGGTTTGGTTGTTGATTGTCGGCGTAGCGTTTACACCACTGTTTTCTCTAAGTAAATACTATGGTTGTATAGTCAGTGTATTCGAGCGTGGGACGTTAGTACGGCACCCTTCCTGCCTTACAGGTAACAGGCAAGAGAGAGGATCATTAGAGTTGCCTCCGATGTCTCGTGTACCACGTTCACATCAACTTTACTTTTATTTAATAGTGAAATGAAGTGACATAAAAAAAAACAAGGAGCAGAAATGTAAGACTTATTTATCTTAGGTGTTGGATTAACCGGAACGGCGTTTTTCGTGGCGTGTTCATAATTACAGGGTTAATGACTTTAAACTGTTTTATTTGATTTTGATTATACCGCGGAAGACTCCCGCGAGGGGGAAATGGCCATACCGTAAATAATTAATTTTCGTGTTCTTATATCCACGTGGTGAAAGACCCTTCCTTGCCTTCATTAACCCTGTAGACTTGTTTATGGACCTCAATTAAACGCCCATAAATAACATAACGAGCATTTTTTTTTTAATTCCCTTTAAAATGAGCCCTGAATTAGCGATCTGTACGACCAAAGATGAGGTTGTTAAACTTTAAGAATCGCTTATCTCGATTAAATAATATTTTCCGGTACAATGCGATTTAGTGTGAGCGAATTATTGTGCTTCCTTTCTTTAGCGAACAACTAAATTATGTCATATGTTCGAGTCTACAGCTAGTACAGTAGTAGAATGCTAATAGTTGGTAAAGGTACTAAATTTGAGGCGCTCCAATCCAAAAATGTATAAAAATGAACACAGGTGTAAGTTTCACGAAGCCCTTTTTACCTTATTCTAGTCATCTACCGATTTAGTATAATCTAAATGTACGCATAGTCTAAAATATAATATCGAGTAATTAATATCTAGGCATGTTCCTCCCCAAAGAATTATAACCATATGAACAAAACTCATTAATTATCTTCTTGGAAGCCAATATACAGTATAACTAGCCATAGTATAATAATTAGACATTTTTTGCTAAGACCTCAATGGCTTGCAGCTATTGCTGCAAGAAAGCCGCACACTGTCATGTGTGGGGTAAAATCAAACAACTCGCTATTTATGATCGAGTCGCAGTTTTATCATTGACAATTAGGCACTAATGAGCCTAAAAAATTACAGAAATTGAAATCAAATACTAACCTTCTCCATATTATATATAAATACATCTCTAAAACAAACAAGATAATATGGTAAAACTGTTTGCAGATTTGGAATCAGCGTAAAATACTGAATCAGATAAGAACGCCTTTCAAAATTTTATTTAAATTCGACTACCCCCCCCCCCCCCCCCCCCCCCCTTAATAAGTCACACATTTTAGGCAATGTCACGCCCTGTGTCCTGTTAATTGTAGGCGAAAGCTCAATTTTCTAAGGAGCATATTATTGGCTGTCGTATAAACTTATATAATGTTTAGAACTTCCCTCTACTTGAACTTGAAGTCACTCAGGTACTGAATTACATCGCTGTTAACTGATTAAACCTGTATGGGATCTTATGAACCAATAATATTATACTTGGAATATCAATGGGCCTACTTATTTGGTAATAATAGTTTTTAATTTTCCCTCTTAAATTTGTTGCTTAGTAACGTGAGCTGGCGATGGGTATGTATTGTTTAACATTATCTGAATTTTGTAAAATTTTTTACTATCTATGTAAATAAATGAGACTTAAATGAGGAAAAAAAACTTATTTGTTAATTATAACTTGTATGTGTATTTTTGCTTGTGTAGGCCTATTATTGCCTCTCTACTGTATATTTACCTAGGTGAGTATTTATTTACCTGACTGTACTTATATTCTTTACCTTTGTGCTGTTTATAATTCATATGAACTGTACTACCCCCGTGCCGTGGGGGCTGCCGGGGTCTATCAATGCTATGCAGATTGCAGATTTAATTTCGACCGGTGTGACGGATTTATATGACCACCTAAATACTAATACCGTTGCAACCACAGATAGAATCAGACTATTTTTAAAGAACAACGGTTAATTTCTAAGAATTTTGTTAATTTCTAATTTTTTCATGCATACTCTTAGCTTATTAGGTTCCCGAATACAATTAATTATTTGGCAACTTACCTTAATACTTTATTATAGTTACTGTACTTTAACAAAGGGTCTATTACAATGCTGCATGCTATTCATTGTATAGATGGAGGATTATAATTCGGCATTCCCTGTTGGATTTAATTAAACGTCAACCCAATTAATTTATTTATCAAGGGCACTACTTCGAGGAAATACTTGGAAGGCTGAACATTTTCACAGAACTACAATGAGTGGCCATGCGTTGCTAGAATATACAGTAGGCTTCATCAAACACATCCAATAAATTAAGCTTAATTTAAATCAAAATGGTGACTGCGCTTTTGGGGGTATAGAGAAATTGTAATTATCTTAAAGTGGTTCAACAGGGGCCCCATGTTGGGTGTGAATGGGATTTTTGAACTCCCTGTGTTCACCTTTGTTACTTTAGGCGGCGTGGGAAGCTTTTACACTTTGGTACAGTAGTGAATGTAAGTAGCTACACATCTGTCTTTACTTATTGGGATAATTTGTTATACAGGTATTTTATATCTCAAAGTAGTTCATGCTATATATTAAACATTTATTTTCAATGTGTTTCCAGTGACGGTTCGTAATGCAAATATAACAATAACGCTCTTTATTACATAGTCGCCGCTGTTTGCGGTTTGGGCGTTTCCGTTCCTGATGACGAGGCCGTCAACGTGCTAATGGTAATATGTAATTAATGAAACCGGAATGTCATTAATTTCTTTATGACCACATTAAAAATATATCGTTTTAACTAATCCAAATGGTCCTGCTAGAACACAGTATGTCTTCATCTACAAATTCGTGTATTTTGTAGGGCCTACCGTGGGCCTAGCATGGGCCTACTTTCCTTACATATATACACCATGACCCGTAATATAGTGTCATTTTCTGATGACACGGACCCCCCCCCCCCCCAAATTTTTCTACAAATCTTTATCATATTGCTTGAAATTTGAAACACAACTAGTTCAACTCACCGTGGTTGTTACCATGAAGCCGGAATTTTCGATTTCGCCTTTAAATTTTATTTATAAGCGTTTTAAAAAAGTGTCTTTTGCGAAATCGCACCCTCTGTATCATTGCCATTCTTCACTTTAGTCGTAATTTTTTCACATCAATAGAAAGCTTGCGTTGCAAGGATTCCAAATATGTAACAATGTCTGAATTTCGTTGAGAAACAGCTGAGAAATAGGCATTCAAAGATTGCAAGAATTATTGTTCACTGCAGGCCATTTATTCTATTTAATAAATACACAATATTCTGGAACAATTTGTTTATGTATGATTAGCTAGGCAATATAGATATTGTATAGGCATACCGCTGTTGCCTAGCCAACTCATAAAATAAATAACACGTTCCAGAATATTGTGTATTTATTAAGTAGAATAAATGGCCTGCAGTGAACAATAATTCTTGCAATCTTTGAATGCCTATTTCTCAGCTGTTTCTCAACGAAATTCAGATATTGTTACATATTTGGAATCCTTGCAACGCAAGCTTTCTATTGGTTACATATTTGGATGTGTACTACATGTACCAGAATAACCACACTTTATGCCAGGATATGGTGTACTGTGGTGAGACCTGGACGCTGGACACGAAATTACTTGAACAACGAATTAATTGTTACACAAGATTACTAAGGGTAGCCCTAAAAACATCAGCTGGAGATTGTAAACACCGAGCTTTATGGTACAACATACTGTACAGCACGTGAACGCTGATTATGATTCCGTGGGAACTGCTGGAGAAGTAATGACGAAGTCTTATCAGATCTACTTGTCTGGCAACCAACACATGGAAGGCGTTCTCGTGGACGACCGATACAAACATCGCATTTTGAGGAGAGATATGGAGGGCGGGGGGGGGGGGGGGGTGTATTGATTCAAATCCCATACCGGATAATGTACAAATATAATTATAAATTAAGGGAAAGGAGCAGGTTACAACGACATGTTATTCTAACCAAAACCATTATCACAATAGCACAATTAGCACAGTAACACAACCCAATAGGGTATAATCAGCTGTTATTTGCGTCGATTTTCCATTGTAGCTGCTTCCATTTCGATAGCGTTAAGAGTCAACCCCGCACACCTGTTTTTGTGGAACACCCTGTCTGTATATTATTAATCATAGATAAAGCCTTGTCTGAATGACTGAATCCCCCTAATGTATTTACCAGGAGGAATGTGTCAATTTCTTAACAACACGTTAATTAATGGTGATTGATGCACTGAGTGAATGTCATTGAGTAGTGATGCACAACGGTGTGCAGTACATTCACTTACATTTTGGTGCAATTTCATATCCACTAAATGCACCTTGATAACTTCACTTAACCCGTGGGTTCCCCATTCATTTCTACTATGTTTCTACACCAACTCAAGATTAACAAAATAATTGAAGGTTCTTATAGGCTTACCAACAAAACTATTGGATTTATATTAAAAAAACAATCATTAATTTCCTGCTACTATTTGCTGAGCCTGTATACTTACAGGCGTACACCATGTCCTGGAATATAATGTCGTAATTCAGTGACATGGACCCCCCCCCCCCCCCCCCCCCCCCCCAATTTTTCTACAAATCTTAATGAGATTCCATGAATTTTGAAACCTAATTAGTTTCACCTACCTCCTCCTACTGGGTAAGCCAGAATTTTTATTTTCGCTTTCATTCTTTAGCTACAAGCGTTTGAAAAAAGTTTCTCCGGCTAAGGTTTCAATTTTGTTCGTAAAAACGCTTGTCGTTCTAGGTTGTCGTTGTGGTCCCATATTCCATCCATCCTGAACATTCATTAATTTATTTGACTATTTTACCAAATAACGATAAATATTGATATAAGAAAAAAAAAGAGTTAGCACGATGATTAACATAAACGTTTAATACTATTCATTAAGTTTTTTAATATCACCATATACTCATAAATAATAACTAATGATAAGATACAGGGACCTTAATATATGGAATTATAGTTGTGGTCGCCACTATTATCCAATAGAGTTACACCTCTTCGTATATCGATCTCTGATTGGCTAAACTTCTCCGTATATCCACCTGTGATTGGCCCGCCTGCGACGCAATCGGATGATACTGGAGTCGACGGAGGCCGCCTTGCGCTTGTCTCTTTCATCGTCTCTCATAAATAGATTCTCTTTGTGGAGATTGGCGAGGTTCCTGTTCGCGTGGTTCAAAGCGAAGTGCAAAGCATCGTCCGTCTGTATCAAACAAAGGAATGTAAATAAAACGGAGAGAAACATTGCTCCAGAGGAAAAAGTTCCAAGTCAAAAGTTAAATTTTGTTAGAAATTTCTTCCCAAAACCAATTTAATTGTAAACTAAACGATCTTTGTTCGCTCAATTCAACCCCCAAGTTAAACTACAATGTAATTATAGAATCAATATTAATTAAATGGAGGAAAAATCAATTTCCGTTTATGTAGAACTGCGGTGGTTGTTCCAGGAATAATCCAATAATTCATTTATCCCGAAGATTACGCGACCGATTAACGGGTGCGGCCCAGGAGGTACAGAACCTTTCAGATCGGCCGCGATTCAACCCACACCAACAACAATTTTCGTTTCCACAATAACTCCCTGGCTACCCTCCCACAGTGCCCATTAGCAATTTTAAGTGTGTGCCAACCCAAATGTCTCGTGCTGTTATAATGCGACCGCTATCGATTTAATTAAAGTAACTGGCCTTCAGTAAGGTTCTGAGCGGCGGCCCTGGATCCACTGAAGAGCCTCCACCCCCCTTCCCCCGGAACGTTTAGTTCTACCTAAACCTCGCCAATTAGCTCTACAGTCAAACAGCGACATCCAAACCGAGATTAGGAACTCATCGATATCCTTGTAGTTATCGATTCATTGGGTGTTGATTCCTATGATGATTTGGGATGCCAACCGTTGTTAAATTTATACTGTATTCATCGTGTAGTCATGGTAACTCCATAAACTCTTTCGTTTGCTTGTAAAGCGTCTAGGGTGTGTGGTGTGTCTAAGGTGTGTGGTGGTCTAGTGTGGGTGGCGCGTTTATGGAAGTTGGCGCGTCTAAGTTGTGTGGCAGTGGCACGTCTCGGGTAGGTGGTGCGTTAGGATGTGTGGCGCGTCTAGGGTGTGTGGTGTGTCTAAGGTGTGTGACGCGTTTATGGAAGGTGGCGCGTCTAGGATGTGTGGCGCGTCTAGGGTGTGTGCCACATCTGAGGTGTGAGGTACCATGTGAGGGTCGCTCAGCCTCTGTAAAATAAATCCAAACGAATAAACCCTTGCGTTACAAAATATTCAATAACATTTTTTTAGAGTTGCAATACAGTAAGTGAAGCCAATAAGAGTTGCAACCCTACAACTAACCTTAATTAGATCCCCTGCTTCTGGCATGCTCGTGGCTGGATGTCGTTGGAACACTTTAATTAGCGGCCTATCCAATCTCTCCCTCGTCTCTAAGTCACCCGACGCCTCCGGTCCGATGTTTATTCCTCTCGCTCGATCGGTTTCGTCGTAATATCGCAGCGTTTTATTAAACGCAGCCCGGTTTTCCCCTTCGTTGATTTGCAAATGTTGCTATAATTAAAGGCAAATCCAATTACAGTATCTGGTATTCTATGTGGAAAAATTTGTGATTTTAACCTGAAAAACATAAAATATTCCACCTATTAGTTTCACAAACCGTAGAGCCATGGAATAGGCATAACGCAGTAAAACAGTATTTTGTAATTAAATCCAAACTGAAACTACAGTATTATTTTTTGCATTAGTATTTATTTAATATTTATTCAAATTTATTTAACTTACCATTAATGTAACCGTTTCTGCCAGTTTACAAGTGACCCCGTCATTCACTTTAACGTGTGCGTCTCTTTGTTGTTCTTCAGTATCTTTCATGAGTTTCTTACAAAGAGCTTTCAACTTTTCTGACTCGCCTATCAGCTGTCGACCTTCCTGAATTGAGCAAAAAACACATTGCTTTACTTGGTGGATCGATTATCATCATTTTAAATAAACTTATAATTTGATGACTCATTTGCATCTTCAAACTCAATCTATATAATGTTCAACTAAATTGTATATATACACCATGATACGTTATATTTTATGATAACTACTCCCTTATTTTCTACAAACCTTTATCATATTGCTAGAAATTTGAAACACAACTGGGTCGACCCAAATCGATGACAGGTGGAGTCTGAATTTTTTATTTAGAGTTTCAATTCGTATTAAAAAAAGTCCGGTGGGCTAAGGTTAACGGCCTAACAGTGAACCTAAATAAATAACCATAATCAAATTTCGCCGCTGGGCGGTTGCCCCAATCATCTCGACTCTTTCACTGACAATAACGAACTCGTTCATGTAGTTAACTCATAAATACCTCGGTGTCACCTTCCAAAGCTCGCTCTGGTTCACCAAACACATTACCATAACATCTTGCAAAGCATTATCAGCCTCGTCCACACCCCATAGTCAATCCTCAGTTGCTATCATTATCAACTGCAGTGAAACGTTTCAATCTCAAAGTCCGCCCAACTAATAATTATGTACGAATTCAGAGAAATCTGGCCGTTCCTTTCAGTTGCCAACCTTATAGCCATAGACGTTATGTAATGGTTTTGTTCAGAAATGGAAAAAATGAGGAAATGAGGAAGCACGTCAGCGGGGGTTGAACCTTGGGTTATATTCAAGGCGTACTATATACAAGGCCATGCCATCGAGTTAACTGGGGGCGGTTGACTGGGGGCAAGATTTTCTTTTACAACAATTTGATATTTTGATATGGCAGGAGTTCTATAAATTTTAATTTGCTGCAATTTGATCACTGGACGTACTTGAAGCCTCCTCGTTAAGTAAGATACAAAATTTTATGGTAGCTAGTGTTTTAGGTAAGTAGCTAGTTCTTATTACTATTTGTATTGAAAATGTTCCAGAAGATGTTAGCTATTCATTTTTAAAAAAAATTATTATGTTCTAGAACAAATATTTTTTGTTCTAGAACATTTTTTATAAATAAATCTGGATTCTATTTAAAACGCACGGAATCGTTCTAAAACGTGTCTAAAATCAATAAAAAACGATTGTGAAAAAAAAAATATTGTGAAAATAATTTAAAATTTTGAAATTTTTTTTATTGATTTTAAACACGTTTAGAACGATTCCATGCGTTTCAAATAGAATACAGATATTTTTCTAAAAAATATTCTAGAACATAAAATATTTGTTCTAGAACATAATTTTTTTAAAAAATGAATAGCTAACGTCTTCTGGAACATTTTTTATACAAATAGTAACAAGAACTAGCTACTACAAAATATTTATAGAGGAAATAAGTAGGATGTCGGAACCAGGGTCAAAATTACTAGCTAAACCTATCTACTGTAAAACACTAGCTACCATAAAATGTTGTATCTTACTTAACGAAGATGCTTCAATTACGTCCAATGACCAAACTGCAGCAAATGAAAATTTATAGAACTCTCCCCATATCAAAATATCAAATTGTTGTAAAAAAAATCTTGCCCCCAATCACCACCCCCCAGTTAACTCGATGGCATGGCCTTGTATATAGTACGCATTGGTTATATTACATCAATATGGCCATTGACAAAAAATGGTCATTGAAGCTAAAGCCCACAAAACAGCAAAAAACGATTCTCTATGGCACTCTGTGACGAAACTCTCCTCGTGACATACATTGTCGACACTATAAACCTAACCTAACGTCTACACCTGTATGGCACACAATACATTTGCTAAAAAAAAAACCCGCTACAGTAAATCGCCGCAAAAACATTTACTTCACCTCCAAAAGGGTGCGATTTTATTATTTAGGAAGTTTAATAATAAATTAACCATTTTATTAAATCATCCCCTAATTTAGATAAATGGACATATTTATGTTATTTTATCATCCCCCTAGAGATTGGTTGATATGATATAGGAGGGAATTTAAATACACAATTATGGTGTATTAAATCCTTTCCCTAACTAGAGACGGGCCCAGCGGCCCGTGAAGCAAGTCGTGTAGGAGACAGTACATTGGCCAGTAAAAGCTTTTTGTTCTGTCTGATATATTAGCACAATAAAATAGGACATGGGGTCTATTCCCTCAGATACTTTTATTGTTTTAATATGAATATTACAATCCCTCTAAAGTCGTAGTTGTCAACATCATATGATATATTAGCGTGGGTGTAGCCCCGGTGGTGTACGAGTACGATACATTTTCTAGACAACATCAAACTATAACTATTATGTTGTAATCACTAATCATGTAATGAATTATGAAAGCTGTTGTGATTATCATTATAGAAGATAGAGAACAGTTAGCGAAATGATTATTTTGTTCTATCGGATAGAGTAGTCGGAGAGGAGTCGAGGTGTCAATTGATTAATAATAATAACAGGAGTTGTCATGAATTCAATACAATCGCGCACAAGAAGTAATAAGACAAATTCGTTCTTATTTTTGTAAATAAAACAAGTTCACAAGTACCCATAGAAATCTATTTTCATGGTCCATGCAAAATTTCATCACAATCGTTAGAGCCGTTTTTGCTCTAGGTCAGTAGCCAGTAGTCAGTAGCTTTTTTTTCTTACAGTAATCTAGTCTAACAACTTGCTAATGATTGGCTGAAAGTATTTAGGTTTATCCCCAAAAGTCAAGCGCGTACTGTTGTAAATATCTTTCTATCAATAATGTTAATGTTCGGTTCTTTCTTCTTTCTCTTAGCCCATGATTATTCCAAGCGAATGTGGAGAGTTATATTATAAATTCTTTCAGCCAATCATTAGCGCGAGAATTTAATACAATGTAATAGGCCTAGTGTATTTTAAATTTCCTTCTATATCATCAGCATTGCTTAAGGTTAAGTTATTTGAGTGTGGCACACACATCACTTTTTGTTAGTAGCGGTACGTTCTGACGTTACAGCGTTAGGTATAGTAGCTGGGGCTGGGTAGGTCATTGTTTCCTTTCTTGTTATCAATCGCTACCTTCGTTTTATAAAATGGCGACCTATTCCAAAGAAGAAACCAGTTGTCTACTAAACAACCACGATATCAGCCGTTACAGTCGACAGTTAATCCTCCCGGAGCTTGGCGTAACCGGACAGCTACGACTCGCTAAATCCCGAGTCCTTCTCATCGGGGCGGGGGGCGGGTTGGGCTGCCCCTGTCTGCAGTACCTAGCGGCAGCCGGTGTCGGTAACATAGGCCTAGTAGACGGTGACTGTGTCGACATCAGCAACCTGCACAGGCAGATCCTACACGGGGAGTCAGACATCGGAACACCGAAAGTCGATTCGGCAGTCAACTCGCTGAACAAACTAAACTCAGAAATTAATTATTACAAACATAACTTACAACTAGACCGCGAGAACGCCTTAGAATTAGTCGGTAAATACGACGTAATATTCGATTGTAGCGACAACGTAGCTACACGTTACCTAGTGAGCGACGCTTGCGTTCTAACGGGTAAACCGTTGGTTTCCGGTAGCGCTTTGCGTTGGGAAGGTCAGCTGACCGTGTACAACCACGATGGATCGCCGTGCTACCGGTGTCTGTACCCGGAGCCCCCTCACCCGGACACCGTGACCAACTGCTCGGAAGGGGGCGTTGTGGGCGTGGTACCGGGGATTATCGGCTGTCTCCAGGCCCTAGAAGGGATTAAACTAGCGGCCGGGTTGCCGTCGTTGTACGCGGGGAAGCTGCTGGTGTTGGACGGGTTGCGGTTCGGTTTCCGTACGGTACGGTTGCGCGGACGGCGCTTCGATTGCCCAGTGTGCGGAATTCATTCATCTATCCAGCGACTCAACGATATCGATTATACGGAGTTCTGCGGGGCGGGGCCTAACGATAAATGTCGGAGGGTCGAACTGCTGGATAAAAGCGAGAGAATCTCCGTGACGGAATACAAGGAATGTCTGGATCGTGGCGACCCCTGTCTGCTAGTCGATGTACGAGAACCTGTAGAGCTGGAATTATGTTCACTACCGGTGAATAAAAACTTTCAGTTTTCATTGCCCTACAGCAAACTTAAACGTTCCCATGGTTACTGCAATAAATTATTAGAGCAATGTCGTGAAATAAAACAGCAGATAGCGGATAGTTGCAAACTGAAAGTATTTATCGTGTGTAAGCAGGGTAACGACTCCCAGAGATCTGTACGAATATTAAAGGAAAACCCGGACATACAGAAGTCCGGGTTGGTTATTAAAGACATTGTGGGAGGGCTAGACGCCTGGTCTACACAGATAGACGAGAACTTCCCGAGATATTAATTAATTAACCGTTGGTGTATCAGTTCAACCATAATTATAATAATAATGTATTAATTATTATATAACTTATATTTTATTAACTCAGTTTATTTGACATAACAGGACAATTGGGTTCATAAAATTAATAAATATTTTATTATTTATGAATTTATTCATCTGGAATAACGATGGGAGTTTCCGGAAATGTGTTTCTTTAAGGGATTTTCCGGAAAAGTGATTTTGCTTATATTTTACCATAACAGAAGCCTCTAAGAAGGAATCACTTGTTTAAAGAATAGGCCTATAAGTTTTTGGTTATCAGAAGTCAAATAAGAAGGAAAAATTAAAGCAGTATTATTTTTAGGTGCACAATAACGCAGTTATTGAAGTATACATTTAGCTCCTGGTGTAACTTGTAATACTCACGAATTAAGTTAAACATCGCTGGACAGTTTGAATTACTCCAAATAATGTGGTTGAACACAGATCAGTCATAAACTAAAAGTTAGTGAAAGCCGAAATTTTCTGTCAGCTTTGGAGCTAGATGCTTTATTAATGCGGTGCCAGTGGTTTTCAATAGCCCCCCCCCCTAAACCTTAGAACGGCAACAGATACAAACAGTTCAAAGTCGACTTATAAACTGAACTTTATAAACGAGCATTTAATCGTTAAAAAGTTGCTGCTGCGTCTGCTATGTAACATGGTGGTGTGACGGATATACGTATGTAACAGACTGCACCCCACACTAACAAGCAGACTGTACCGGTGTAGTTTATACATTTTTTGCAACAAAAGTTCCGTATAAGGTTTTTTTCGTGAATAGTAATAATTTGGAATAAAAACTTGTCGCAAAGTACTTTACAGAGTTATTTCTTATTCACACTCACTAAATATTATTGCCATGTGATGCCACAATAAAACGGGTCAATGCCAACCTGACCAATAATGTCCCGTTCGTGATTTTTGAGATTTGTTGAATTTTGAAATTAACTTTGAGAATTTGCCATAGTGATGGTTAGAAAGAGCGATAATTTCTGCATATGAAACCAGAAAGTGCCCCAAAACATTATTGGCCGTTATTGAGAGAAACGTTCCGGGATGCAAAAAATGACTAAAAATTTATGTCACCTATGGGAAATTTTAAATATTTTTTTCGTGTTTTATGTCCATAATTCTTAAAAATTTGAAGTAACAGTCGTTTAATGGTGGTATTGAGGTGTCCGGCAAGATATATCAGAGGGAAGTGGAAAGTTTTCTAGTGAGAAAAAATTTTTAAATTATATCACGGATGAAATTTTTAATCCAGTGACAACATAAAGTTTCACTTTCTGGGAAACTTTGCCGTGAAAAGTGGGGCTAAATATTTTTTGTGTGATACAGAAAACTGTTGCAAATGGTCAACTGAAAATCGTTATTTTATATAAAAATATTAATTTGAAAATGTAAATAGACAGTTTTTTATGTCATGTATGCCAGGGTTATTTTGTTCGTAGCCAGGATCTGGTTACTGATTTCCTCACTTTGTTTAATATAGTTTTCCAAGTAGGTTGTTTACCGATATCTTGGTTACTAAGTATATTGGTCGCTATATATAAAAACTGTGGTAATAGGAATTTATGTGAGAACTACCGGGGATTAAGCCTGTTGACTACTTGTGCAAAGATATTTGATATAATGATAGCTGACAGGTCGAATCGGTGGTTTCAGCCGAATAAATGTCAAGCCTGGGGTAAGAAGGGGCGGGGTTGCATAGAGCACATCTTATCTTTGCGTTTATTATTGGATTTGGATGTATATAGGAAAGTAAAATTGTACGTACTGTTCATTGATTTCAGGAAAGCCTATGATTTGGACCTAGAGACCGTATGTTGAACCGTTTCAAAAACCTAGGGTGTGGTAAAGTGATGTTAAGGGCTATTAAATTACTTTATTCGTCAACTTTTAGTGTCTTTAAATCGATTTGTATAGTTGGTACTATAGGTATCCGCCAGGGGGCGCCCACTTCAATTTTTCTATTTTGCTCTTATCACTTAATTGATATGATGAATAATGCTGTAAAGGTAGGGGGTTACAGTGGTTTCTACAACACTGTATAATAGTTATTATTTGAGGCATGGTTGCCATTTCTGGCAGAGCACGGGAATAACGTTGTACTTTCCTATGAGTGACTGAAAAGGGCCTAAATATGAGAGCCCATTCCAAAGCGAATAAATCTTCTACCGCCCTGGTAGCTCAGTGGTCTTAGGACCCACACTCGGCTGATGATAACCGGAATTTTGAAACCTAGGTACCGGGTTCGAGCCCCAATAGGGGTGGTTGATATTTTTCGCTATGGAGATCATTATCATAATGTACTATAACATATATTTAATAAGTTTTGTATTTTTTCTAGGAAAAACTCCTCTATGCCGTTCATTTTCAAGAGGCAAGTTTTTGAAGCTGCAATTGTGTCTAAGATTTTATAGTACAGCTCAGAAAGTTGGTTATCTGATAATGTTGCATCAGTTGAGTCAGTGTACAGTAGGATGGTGCGTATACTTTTAAACGTCCGCTCACAAATACCGATTGATTTATGTCTATTAGAATTAGGAACGTTAACAGTAAAAGACCGTGTTTATAAAAGTAGGAAAGCTTTTTGGGAAAAGTGTTTAATAATACTGATCTAGAGATACCATTCCACCGTATATACCGTGTATCTAAAGAGTATAATACTCCAGGTTATAGGATCTTACAAAGTGCAATAAAATATGACGTACCGAATACATTTACTGAAATGCGTAGGCGTATTACAAGTAAACCCGTGACTGCAACCAGATTTACAACGTGCAGTAATATTATTAATCCTAATCTCACTTGCCATCCGATTTATAAACTGAGAGACTTTACTTTACTTTACTTTACTTTACTTTACTTTACTTTACTTTACTTTACTTTACTTTACTTTACTTTACTTTACTTTACTTTACTTTACTTTACTTTACTTTACTTTACTTTACTTTACTTTACTTTACTTTACTTTACTTTACTTTACTTTACTTTACTTTACTTTACTTTACTTTACTTTACTTTACTTTACTTTACTTTACTTTACTTTACTTTACTTTACTTTACTTTACTTTACTTTACTTTACTTTACTTTACTTTACTTTACTTTACTTTACTTTACTTTACTTTACTTTACTTTACTTTACTTTACTTTACTTTACTTTACTTTACTTTACTTTACTTTACTTTACTTTACTTTACTTTACTTTACTTTACTTTACTTTACTTTACTTTACTTTACTTTACTTTACTTTACTTTACTTTACTTTACTTTACTTTACTTTACTTTACTTTACTTTACTTTACTTTACTTTACTTTACTTTACTTTACTTTACTTTACTTTACTTTACTTTACTTTACTTTACTCACTTTCTTACTCACTTTCTCACTTACTCACTTTCGACTTTACTTTCACTCACTTACTTACTCACACTTACTTTCACTCTGGCTGTGTGCCCACCGTAAGTCCCTCCTGTAATTTTCAAACTGTTTTCATTTCTGTTTTCAAAACTCAACATTTGGGGATTAAATTTCGTATTTATTTTGCCGGGGCAGCGACAGTGTGAGTGACACTGGCCCTGTCCACGGTATGGTACCGGTAACGACCTACGTATCTTGTGCGGTTTGTATCGTGTTATGAATGAGTTACTGTTAGGTCTACCTCAGCGTGACCGTAGAATAGGGTACAATACTGAAAGAATACTATTACTTTATTTCACGACGTGATTTATAGTACCCCATATAGCTCATCATTGAGTTTACTTTATTTCACGTCGTATTTCACTCAATATAACTAATTATAATGTTATAAAACCATTCTCCTTTTCAGAAATACAACACTAACCTCACTTCACTCCAGTGTTACTAGACTCGGCCCTGTGCTGCACTCCAAATTTTCACACCGTGGTAGAGAGAGATAAGTAATATTGGGTGTTTGTTGTTAAGTTAGATAACTTTTAATTACAAGGAAATCATTCAAAAACTAATATTAATCCAACGCGATGTTTAAACCAGTAACATAATCAGTTCACGTTTGCCAAAGCCAATATACAAACTAATTGACTATTCGTAGCAAACAGATGATTGTTGTCACTTAATTTTAATTGGAAAGAACAATGACCTCATTCCCTATCTGTACATTCATTCAACTCTTGAACTAGTAAATGTCGTACATGTTGTTCACTAACACAATAACCATATTATTGGCCGTAACGTATTGAAACGATTTTAAGAGATACTTATTAACTCTTATTAACTACAATAAAGGAACAAGCTTAAACTGAAGTAGGAAATATATTTATGAATAAATTTTTGGTTGTAACAATTGTTAATTTGTTTTGTTAATAAATAATTTTACTTGCTGAAAACTTACAACATGTTGCATAGCAGAAGGATCGAAACTCAAACAAGTATAGAATTCGAGAAAGCGTGTCTCATAGTGAGGGACGACGAAAAAGCCAAGGTTATTGCAACCAATGACGCAAACGAGAAGTTAGAAACAACTAAACAACATAAAACTGTTGTTGAAACTCATAACGATGATAAAAGTTTCGGTGATACGGTGGAGATACTGAAGAAAGACAAATTCGGAGATTTCCAGAAGGTCGCTGTTGGCGGTTACGGGGCTGTAGGAGGTCGTTACCGGTACGAGAACGGCGGACCGCCGTACCAGGAGCTAACTATCCGCTACGAAGCCGGACAGGAGGAAACCTACGTGGTAGCCGAGGACTACAAACTCTCCAACTACATCTGGGAACTACAGGTGAAGAAAGGGGACCAAATCAAAGTGATGGAGAAGAATGTTATGGGTTGGTGGTTAGCTAGAATCAAAGATGAGTACGGATGGGTCAAACAAGGCTTCGTGCAGGCCGTGTATTTAGATAAGGTGGAGGACGGTTTGGATAGTAAAGTGTTCCGAGTGGCCAATGATGATCCTGAGTTAACAAATAAAAAGATAGATATTATCGACGATGGGTCTATTACAGTACACAAGCCCTTCCGACTAGAAAATGACACCAGCCCTAGTGATTACGTGGAAAACAGACAGGAGCTAGAGTCTAATGTGAAGCTCGTTGAAAGTCATAAAACGCCGACATTCGTCACGGCGTGCAGTTTCTATGGAGACCTAAGTGTCGGGTATCTTAATTTCCGGGGCGGCGAAGTTGTTGAGGTGATTGACAGGCGATCGGATGAGACTTGGGTCTGCAGAGTCGCCGGTGTGGAGGGGAAAATTAATGTCAATCATATAAAGATGATGGAAGAGCGTAGCGATGGTGGACAGGCATGTTCGGGGTTGCTGGAGCCGGTTGTCTACCAACGGGAAACTACCCCGTTATCGTGTCAGGTCGCTGGGGGCGCTACGAAACACTTGGGTATGAAATATGGAGTGATGCTGCCAGGGATATGTCAGGAAGAACTACAGAATGTTCTCAACGAAAAGATAATGCAGATGAAGACAAATGCGGTTGTAAACACTGCTCACGATACCAACACCAATCTCGCAGTTCTCATTAAATCCGATTCGGATAATATTCGTTCGGATCAAGTTCGAGAGGATTCAGTAGACGCAGACGGAATCCTCGCAGATAGATTAATATATCCAGACGTTAAGACAAGAGAAAACAGCGCCATTGTTAACGATGAACTAAGAATGAAGTTTCACAATTTTAGTAGGGGGAAAAACCAACATCTGTATAAGCCATCTGAGTTGTCAGCTGTTGCTGTCAACGCTAACGAAACCAGTGACAACGTGGTGGCATTGTCTGGAAAGAATGTTCTAGATGAAGTTGAGACGGCCAAGAAACATATCAAGACTAAAGAAATACTGCGCAGCAAATTGCAACTCGGCTGGAACATTGAAAATGTGTAAAATATAAGAAAATATTGGAGAATCGTCAATTAATTATATGCGACATATAATTGTAGATATTATTATTGCATACAAAGTTACATGGGTGATCATACGGTAGCATATTTACTCCAGAGCTTCTATCATGGTTACTATTGTGTAAAATATTATTATTATTTAATATTGAACGAGTAGTGCTAATCCTAGGTAACGAACAATTCCAATGTGTTCAAATTATACACCATGACCCGTAATATAGTGTCATTTTTTATGACACCCCCCCCCCCCCCCCCCCCCCCCCCCAAAAAAAAGAAAGTTTTGCTACAAATCTTTAGCATATTGCTTTTAATTTGAAACAATTAGTTCAAGTCATCGTGGTTGTTAACATGAAGACGGAATTTTCGTTCGATTTTGCCTTTAAATTTTTTTTATAAGCGTTTTAAATTTCGAAATCGCACCCTCCGTATTCTTCACATTAGTCGTAATTTTTTTCATATCAATAGAAAGTTTGCGTTGCGAGGATTCCAAATATGTAACAGTTTTTGTTAAGAAACACCTGATATATATTATGCGTTCAAATATTGCAAGAATGATTGTTCGCTGCAAGCCATTTATTATATTTAATAAATACACAATATTCTGGAACATATAAGTAGGTGGGCAACAGCGGAATGCCTATCCAATAGATCTTTTGTGTAGCTATTCATACTAAAACAAAATGTTCCAGAACATTGTGTATTTATTAAATAGAATAAATATACTCCTTGCAATCTTTGAACGCCTATATCTCAGCTGTTTCTCAACGAAATTCAGATATTGTTACATATTTGAAATCCTTGAAACGTAAGCTTTCTAATTATATGAAAAATTACGACTAATTTTAAGAATGGGCGCGATTTGGAGCGTGCTATTTCGCAAAAGACACGAGAAGCGAAAAGAGAAGCGAAAATGACACTATATTGGGTATTGCGGGTCATATAGTGTATTGATAATAATAATTCATATTGCATCAATTTATTGATCATTAACATAAATTCTTTGGTATTAATTAATTGTATTAAAAAAGATTCATAAAAATCGTTAAATTAAATTCAGTTGTTACCTTGATTGCGTGGTCGCATTCTGGAGTTAGGGGTCCCAATGGGTCTATAGGAGGTGTAGTGGGTCGTTCCTCTCCTTTCATCGTCCGTCCCAAATAACATCCGGTCCTCATCAGCTGCTGTTGTCGAGAAATATCACCTGAATATCGTTAATTTTATAAATATAGTGGACCTTACAGGCGTTCTCTCGTGGGTACATTCTGGTGGATATTAATTATTAATAACTAATTGAAGTATATTGTTTTAATTAATTAGTTTATTTCAAATAGGTAGAAACATTTATTACATATTACCTGTATAAACATTGTTGGGTCCAGAAACAACATTATAACCTCCCAAAATGATGGGGAGACACTAAACCTTACAAACTCGGAAGTTAAGACTTCACGCCGAGTCGATAACTAAATTAATTCTACAAATCCTAAACTTCTACGGGTGTCGGGTATGAATGAATTATATACCAGAAAACCGAACCTCGCGAAAGTTATATATAGATTTTAAATCTAACCGATTGAATGTCCGACTGAAAGAAGTTCTAAACATTCGGCTCGCAGCAAACAGTTAATGAAGCACAAACAGTAACACATGAAAGCTATCGGCATGTTCTACAGAACACAGCATCATACAGTACCGGCACCGGTGTTACAATTTATCACCACCCCCACCCGGGCATTCTACCATACCCATTGGTACAATAGGAACTAGGATTGTGCTGGCAGAGTAAAGAAAGGGTCTGATAATACTGGAGTGTGCAACCTTGGGAGTTAGTGTTGCGTCCTCCCTGCCTTATAGGTAACAACCAAGAGAGAGGAGCCTTCGGGTTGCTACCGGTGTTTATCATATGTTACTATTCCCCCCCCCCCCCCCCCTGAGCATCCTATCGTATGGTATATTGTCCGGTGTGTCCGGTGAGGGCACTCCCAGATTGGGCCAGTTTGGCTTGGTATCCGCTTGTACGGTAGGAAAAGTTAATGACACGCGAAAACCCGTTTGTTCCTATAGTAACAACTGCTACAGTATATTATTATCTAATACGTTCGTAATCTTCTCGATAGACGACGGATAACCTTAACCATTTGATCCCGGTAGGATGTTACCATTTTAGTCAGTGATATCATTACCCACAGGTTTTAATGAGCATGCAGTTATAAATGCTATGTAACTGAAATCTTAACTGAGAATGTGATGAAGAAGTGGATGGAGGATATGGATGATGGTTAGGATTGTGAATGTATACAGTAATTGTAAAAGTTTTAAAGTAAAAAAAGTAAAAAATTTTAAAGGCAGTTTAATGGAAAGTAGGCCCGTAATGGCAAGAAAAGTAATGGTATGGACAGTAGGCCTAATGGAATGGAAAGGAGAGTAGTGGAATGGAAAATAATGGAATGGAATGTAAATGATTTGAAGGGGATGTAATAGAAAGGCATGTAATGCAATGGAAAGTAATGGAAATGGGGAAGAAAGGAACTGGAATTGAAAGTAATGGAATGGAGAGTAATTGGATGGAAAGTAATGGAATGGAGAGTAATTGGATGGAAAGTAATGGAATGGAGAATAATTGGATGGAAAGTAATGGAATGGAGAGTAATTGGATGGAAAGTAATGGAATGGAGAGTAATTGGATGGAAAGTAATGGAATGGAGAGTAATTGGATGGAAAGTAATGGAATGGAGAGTAATTGGATGGAAAGTAATGGAATGGAGAGTAATTGGATGGAAAGTAATGGAATGGAGAGTAATTGGATGGAAAGTAATGGAATGGAGAATAATTGGATGGAAAGTAATGGAATGGAGAGTAATTGGATGGAAAGTAATGGAATGGAGAGTAATTGGATGGAAAGTAATGGAATGGAGAATAATTGGATGGAAAGTAATGGAATGGAGAGTAATTGGATGGAAAGTAATGGAATGGAGAATAATTGGATGGAAAGTAATGGAATGGAGAGTAATTGGATGGAAAGTAATGGAATGGAGAGTAATTGGATGGAAAGTAATGGAATGGAGAATAATTGGATGGAAAGTAATGGAATGGAGAGTAATTGGATGGAAAGTAATGGAATGGAGAGTAATTGGATGGAAAGTAATGGAATGGAGAATAATTGGATGGAAAGTAATGGAATGGAGAGTAATTGGATGGAAAGTAATGGAATGGAGAGTAATTGGATGGAAAGTAATGGAATGGAGAGTAATTGGATGGAAAGTAATGGAATGGAGAGTAATTGGATGGAAAGTAATGGAATGGAGAGTAATTGGATGGTAAGTAATGGAATGGAGAGTAATTGGATGGTAAGTAATGGAATGGAGAGTAATTGGATGGTAAGTAATGGAATGGAGAGTAATTGGATGGTAAGTAATGGAAAGTAAAGTAATGGTAAAGATAGTGGAATGGAAAGTAATGATAAGTAAAGTAATAGAACGGAAATTAATGTAATGGACATGAAAGTAATAGAAAGGAGGAATACCGAGAAATGAAACAGACAATAAATATTTTGTCGGTGGGATGAGCGAAGTACATTATTACTGATTAATATCTTTACCTTCACGTGATGTTTGTCTGTTTTGCGCGGAATCTGATAATATGTTTCCGTCATACTGACTCCTACTGGTAAGCGATCTCTGACTAGTCGTCCGTTTCACCAACCCTCGCCACGAGGCTGGGTGTAACTCCATACTGTAATCGTTGTTGACGCTCGCCGATGCTATGTTTGTCAGTTCTAGAACACGGATTCTTTCTCTTAGGATATCGTGAAGACGCTGTCTTGAAGCGGCTAGTTTCTGGAATTAAATTCAACTCGATATACAAGATGCGCTACTAGATTTGCTCCTTTTATCGCTGATATTTAGTTAATCTTAATATCAGGCAGTCCTTGACAATATTTTTGTATCTTCTCCAACTTTATTAACTTACAATTCGTATAAGTCTACTTTTAAGAAGTTGCAATGGTAACTACATAGTTTCGACTGGTGAAGTACTTGGCATAATTATGCAATAATATTAATTTAATAAAGTGTGATCATTATCAAAAGGAAATAGTTCAATTTAATAAAATAATATTAAAAATATGTGCCTGGACTGAGTCATTGGGTACTGAAAATCGGTTTAGGTGTAAGTAGAAAATAATTAATAGTTTTGTATGCGAAACGTTCAAGGGCGCGATTTTGGTTGAATTAATAGTAAGTTCTTGGCAATAATAAAAATATCGAATAATAATTATTAACCTGTAATTTTTCTTTAATTTCTTTGTATTGGTCTTCCAGATCTATTTTAAGTTGCAGCAGAAGTTCTCTTTCTTTTACCAATAAATCATCAGCACCGTCCCATTCCTATAACAACCAATTGGTCGCAATAATGAGTGACGTCCCAGTTGTGAGTTGTTAGTATTCGATAAAAAAAGAATAAGCGGAAAACGCTTTTTTGATTACAAATTGTAAACGTGGAAATGTCAACACACGAGGGCAAAATATCTTATTATTTTACTAAAGAAAATGAGCGGAAAAAATTTCCGTTACGTCTTTATATCGAGTACCGGTATATTGTTTTATTTGTATATATAGTATTGATGTATTAAATAAGCGATTTATAACGAGTTTCTTGCCCTGGAATATGTTCACATCATATAGATAAGGACTGCTTAGTTGTTTTAAAGGTATACTTTTGGATCTAACCTTTTCTCTATCTGGTCTCTCGGTTCGTATTTCTATGCTACGGGCGTTTAGCATAATATCCTTCCGTATGTGCTCCATAGATCTCTCCATATATTCCTTGACTTTGAGAAGCGACTTAATCTCATCGTTGACGTCGGAGAAGCAACATTGGAGTTTAATAACGATAGCGCGAACCTCGCGAATGTAACCTATAGCAACCATGTTGGATGACTCAGCGCAAGTGTCCCGTAGCGATGGCAACGGGTCCATACTCCGGTGCTTAGCAACCGATCTGTTGTTTTGGTGGACGGTTGACTTGTTGCGCTGTATTAATCGGATTGTCCGCTGTCGCCATTTTTTCGGGCCGATAATTGCGTTGGATAACGGCAAAACCTTCCTCTCCGAAGTTTCTGCTTTAACTGGCATCCTGTCCTTTTAAAGTTTTAATTTTTTAGAGTTAAAAATAGGATGCCAGTTGATGATTAAACGTCTTCAAATTTCATACATTTAAAAATTATTAATTTGTTTGCATTACTTTAAGCAATGATCACATCAATGTGCTAGTTATAGTAGGAAATCATGTATTATTTCATCTAAACTGAAATTTGATTTTTTAGAAGGGATAATTATTTAAAAAATACTCTTGTTTTACATAAACTAAATTGTAGCTACATTTTGTTGATATGCATTCTAGTGTTAGCGTTGCCTAGCAGCCAATATAATCATAACTGATCTACTTGTCAGTAAATAAATTCAAGGATTTACCTTGCCAAGACTGGATTAATAATTACCAGTCGCGCATTATTAATGTTATTCATGAATACATTATTCTCTGTTTGATCGCAAATCTATTATTTACAGGCAGCTGGAACATAAAGTAGATTATTACCATGAGGCCTGTTGGAAGAATTGAATGGGTTGCTGATTAAGAATTGCACTGGAAAGCAATAACTTGAAAGATGAAGGCCACTGCTAAATATATAATAATATAAATAAAATAAATAATAAAAATAAATAATATAAAATGACACAGCTCACCCATCCAAAAAAATAGTGAAAAAGAAGGTGTCAAGAGATTTCCAAGAGAAATGTATACGCAATGGGAGTATGGGAGTCCTTAATGGCGACTTAAAAAATGAAGGACAATGGCGACAATGGCGTTACCCCCCCCCCCCCGTGCTGTTCCCATCACACTAGAAATTCCTGTTACCCCCACCCCCCCCCCCCCCCCCGTGCTGTTCCCGTCACACTAGAAATTCCTGTTACCCCCCATATTGGATATTATTTGCAGGATATAAGCGCTAGTGAATATATAAACTAGATAGGTAAACGGTAGGGGGGGTAACGGAATGGGGGGTAACAGGAATCACTATCTGAGAATGGGGGTAACAAGAATGGGGGGGGGGGGGGGGGGGGGGGGGTGTGTACCATACCCTATACAGGACAGAACCTAAATAACGTAAATATCAAATGTTCATCCTAGACTTGAGACAATATTTGCAAAAGTTTGAAAGGAAGTTTGAAAGCGAAAATGAAATTTTTAACTAACCCATACAAACCATAACGTACTTCTGTTTCAAACTTTATGCGGTCCAAAAGTTCCGAAATAAAAAAGAACAATTTTTAATAAAATGAAAATTTGGTGACATTTATAATACATATTAATTCCTTTGAAGAAATGGATTTGTAACTTTGTACTCATAAATCTACTGAAACTTTAAATCAAATGATTTTTCGTCAATCGATGATGTTTGAATTATATTTAATGTACCGACCGGTACTGTTTCGTATTTCCAAATCGCCAAACCTTAGGATTTTCATTAATATATATAGATATATATAGATATCTGACTGATATTATTGGTGATGTATGATTGTGAAGATTACCTATCGATCGTATTTATTGGGTGTACTTTCGCGGCATACCAGCATCCTTTGAGTCTTTTATTGTTATCTACAATAATTTTACGAAATATAACATAGAGACAGAATTCAAGACATCGTTCACTGTTTTCACATCTTAAATGACTATATCTATAATGACTATGCATTCCATAATAAATTATATATGAAATATTTATCTCTATGCTAAACATTTACATGTAATATTGTGTAGTTCATTCTATACATATGTATAAAGGAGGAAATATTAAAAAGGATGAAAATAATGGTCGAAAATACAAAACTGATGTATTTAAAATAATTCGTGAAAATCCATCCATCATAATAATTATTGGGAATGGGATACCCCGCCCTGGTAGTGTTTATATGTTGCTTAGCAACCACGGCAAACAACTACTGTTACATTCCCCTTACTCTGAATGCTGAATGTTTGCTACCGGTACCGGTACTTTACCACCTTTGATCGGTGGATACAAACCAAAGGAATACAAAGTAGAGAGAAAGAAGTTTAAGTAGAGCTCCTATTGCTAATGTTTATTTAATTTTAATTGTTACACCCTAAGTAAGCATAATACAACGTAATTTAATTTACATTTGTGTCGGTAATTATATCTACACGGACTTCCAATTTTAATTGACAATGGCTTATCTTCTTGGCTCTGAAAATTGTATTACCGCTTTGCAACGAGATATAACTGAAATTCAAGAGTCGATAAACGGCATTTTCTCTCGAACGGGGCCAGTTCGATATCCGTCTTGGAAATATCCCGATAAGATATCCTCAGATATCGATGTTGATGAGATCATATCTCTCAAAAGTTATCGGGAAGGCGATGAAGAGAACAACCAGATGGCGCACTTTATTCTCCTGGAGTTGGTAATCGATAGACTGATGTTGTGTCTCCAGAGCAGCTCCCAATACATCGAACAGACGGCGGCTAAACCCGGAGCGAGTGTAACCAAGGGTGGTATAGGGAGGAGTATGTCTGTCGGTCTGGTCGTGAAAAAGTTCTGGAATAAAGCGGTGCAAATGCACAGCGTAGTGCAGCAACTATCATCCGAATCGCGTGAAAAAACTCGTTCTATATTGAAGCTAGAAGAAGCCTTAGATAAACTTACTGAGGAAAATTTTATATTGAGAGAAACTGAAGTTGGCGATTCGAATGAGATTTGTTCTAACCGAAAGAAAATAAGTCCAGTTTCTTTGGATACACGCAATGTTGGATCGCAGACCATCGAGACGGCGTTTGTTCCTTGCGAAGCCTGCCATTTAACGCAACATTCGTTGGCCGAAGTCTCCAAGGTGATATCTAAAGTTTGTCAATCGCAAAATCTTAAATCTGACATCGAGTCCTACCAGAGGAAGTTTGGGGCGATGGTTGGTCAGATGGCCGCTAACGATCTAAGCGGATGGGGTCTCGAGCAATGCAAAGATTTGGCGAAAATTAATACCTTCATTTCCGACCTCCACGGCGAAATAGATCCTTTGAAAAAGCACGTCACTGATTTGGAGGAAAAAAGCAATTCCTTGAAAAAGGATATGGACAGCCTCCACATTATACTTAGCAGTGAAAGGTCTAAGCAAAATAAAATCAAAAGTGAGCATGAGATTTATGTAAAAGAAAATAAAAGGAAATTCGATTTAGAAATCAATTCTTTGAAAGAAATCAACAAAGAATTAATAACTGATAAGAATGATCTCGATGAACGGATTAATAAACTGAGTATCGAACTCGCTGAACAAAAGAGTTCGTTTATTAAAAGCGAATTAGCGAATAAGGACTTAAGTTATGAACTCGGCGAAAGACAATCAACTATAGAGGTTTTTAAACGGGAGTTGGGCCAATTAGAGACCGAAGTTGAATCGCTCAAAGGCCAACTGGACGAAGTGACAACCAAATTATCCACCACAACTAAATTACTCAATAAAGAGTTAGCAAAATCAAAAAGTCTTAACAAACACAATGAGGCATTGAAAGGGAAGCAGGACTCGTTATTGGGGCGTCTCGACGAATTGGATACGGAATGTAATGAACTGAGGAATCAGGTGGGAGACCTTGAGGCTGATAAAGAGGATATCGAGAGAGAGAAACAACGTCTACAAGATGATTACAAGATGTTTGAGGATAATCTTACTGATAAAGTTTCTTCGTTGCGACAACTCTCTCAGGACAATCAGTCGATGGTATCCGAGGTTGATTCTTTGCGAGCCGCGTTGACTAAAGTCGAGATCGAATTGGACGAAAGACGAGATCGCATGCGAATGATGGCGGCATATCCCGATCTTACAAATATAGATCAATCAGATCTTACAATCGATTATCAGAATGATACCCTAGTAGGACAGATGGAAAAGCAACTCATCGCAAATAATATTAGAATTCAGGTTTTAGAAGAATTTAATGAATCTTTAAGGAATTCAGTTAGTAAATTAGATTCAGATGCGATTAATGAGATCGGGGTGACCGATAATCAGGAGCCTGTGAAATTGTGGAAGGATTCCAAGCACAAGAAATTGGTTGAATCTGGAAATAAAGTTGATACGGACCTTGCTGCTGTCCACGGAATGAAAGGATATAGTCATTTGTACAAACCATTTACTAAATGAGTGTGTAATATTAATATTATTATGTATTTTTATGGAACGATACTTAATATTAGTTTATAATACAGTTAATGATGCTACTGCGAAGTTTTGTTTCGTGGGCGAGGTGATCTGAATCTTATGGAATCTTGGTAAGGTAAGGAAGGTTATTCAATTTTTCAATTCGGATTCAGGCGCATGTTAATTCCGTAGACACATAAATTAAACTTAGAAATTGGACCTGGAAACAGTTTTACTGAATACTACAAAAGGATCATCACGAATTCAAGACTAACAAAATAATTATAAATGAAAAAAGGTTTGAATAATTTAAAATAATAACTATATACGTCATTGTTCATAAAATCGCACTTTATAGCATTTCGGCACGAGTGATTTTGTTTCCCGAGCGACAGGGAGGGAAATAACAAAACGAGGACCGTAAAAGCTTTAAAGTGCTAATTATGAACAATGTCGAATCTATTTTATTTTTTTTTGTGGGGAATTATTTGTAGTTATGCTCTTAAACTTTCTAGAACAACCTATTAATGATGCGGTGACATACTGGATATACTGGAAATACATAGTAAAATGTATGGCGAGGGACATACTGAGAAATAAATGTCGCATTGCGATATAAAGCTGGAAAATATGTCGCCCTGGCGATTTGAGACGTGCGAAATTAATTCCAAACAAATAAATAAAATAAAATTTTTGTATTGTATATAGTTATAACCCATTATTATAATGTAGCACAATTATTTAAAATTAATAAAAAAAAAATATATAAAAAACTGCACAGCACCACCAGATGTAACGAATTAAAAATAGTCATTATTGGATGTTCCTTTATCTGGTATTATAACCAGATGGATTAATCACGATATAACTCTGATATAACAATATATTGGCGTTCCTTCCCGCGGTTTTGTAGGCCTACTACCGATTATTGTACGTTATTTTTATGGTAGTACACACACTTAGAGTATTTAGGTATTTTATAGTATTATAGTTTACATTCTAATCCCGATATAGTTTACTTGTAACTTTATAAATATTACATTACTCAGCTGTTTTATAGCAGTGTGATGTCGATGTCTTTATGATTAGGGTTAACAGCTTTCTAGCCAGTACTGACAGCCGTACCCATGTAGTGCACAATATACAATTAACATTATATCCCGCATTCTTTCTTAAAGTAGGATTTTAAATAGTAGTGCCCGTAGATACCGCTGTACGGGTTTACACCGTCTCTGCCTGAAACCTACAACAAACGGTACCGAACCAGTAAAAGTTCTCGATAACCAAACCTAATCACAAATCCGTCGGGTTTTCGAGCTAAATAGTCTGACTTTATCATTTAATTGTAGAGTTTTTATTGGCTGTTAACTGATTCAAATAATCCGTTCGAATTTGACTCTTTCTAAGTTCCATAATCTGGTTGATTCTCGCGCAGATTTCAGTCGCATCTTCAGTGCCGCACTCGAAATCGTAACTCTTAAACTCCCCGCTGTGGTGGAGGAAGACGATACGGAAGGTGGATTGTTTGTTGTGCCGTTCCTCGGTGATGTTGCAGCTGGCTAGATGGTCGCCCTTGATGGATATGTACTTCTGTTTGGAGGGGAAAAGTCCCGAAGCAGCACTTCGATGGGCTACCGGGTCGATTTCAACTTTGTTTAGCGTTATACCTGCAAACAAAAGGTTTGCAGTGCAAAATTGTCTACATCTGGGGGGGGGGGGGGGGGGGGGGGCTTACTGGAAATATGTCAGATTCGCACGTAATCTCTGGCCTTGGGGCAGTCTAGTCTAGTGTTGAAATACTGGGTGTAAAGCTTTGCCGACAACCGTGAACCGCCATACTGTTATTTAAATTGACATTGTTACAGTGGCAGGCCAAAACAATATTATACTGGAAGGAATGTTGTATGATACTTTTCCCGTCTTACTGTTAGCTCCTGTGTTCATAACCCTATTAGATTACGTAGATCTTCAATTATTACATGACTCCCCGGTTAGCCTTACCAATAATCAATACATTTCAAGATATTTGATTCGATCTATCAGTCAAACAAACAAGTCGTACCGAACCAACAATTTCACTCACCCAGATTAATTTCGTGTCTTTTTAGTCGCTTATTTTTTATAACCCTGAAGCTTTTGTATTGGTTCATATTAAACTCTGTTAACATCTGTTGAGGATGACTCACATTGAGTCCGTGTAACTCCGTAGATCCGCGCAATATATCATCTTCTCGTTTACCTAAGGGTAGTTAGTTTCAATAAAATATTACATAAATAAATTGATTATATTATTTAATTCCTTCACTAGAGTAATTCCCCGTTGCTATCGACAATTAAAAAAAGTTTAATTTTAATCAAACATTTCCATTTTCTCAAACAAAACTAAAACTTCCAAGTAAAAAATCCAGTATTTAATACGATTACAGTACATATCTCTTCTCTAGATGTTCGTGGGGCCTTCGCGCAGCGAATGTTCAGTTATGAGATTCAAATTAAAATTGAGCGATTTTATCACAATATCGGTGTTTAAGAAATTTAACAATACTGCTTTTATCTTAGCTTCTCGTAGGCAACACGCAATTTCGGCGTGGGAAATTTAATTTCATCGATTTTTGATTGAGCTATTAACCTTCAAATATTTGAAAAGACAGATCAACAGTACGACATATCGAACGGTTGATTAATGACACACCTACGCTAAGACTCACATTGCTTCGTGGCTCGCCCCACAGTATATTATTAATATAATTTGATTGCATCTGGTATTTAATTAATTTTCTTTATTCACGAGACCATTTTGCTAATAATAACACGGATGATAAAGGAATGTATGGCTCAACCCTCGCCGGTGTGATAAAACGCTGTTTAATCATAAAGTGTTATAGATTAAAGATTTATTTAAGCAAATAGTTGTTATTATTTAAAAAATACTTGCGGCTAGATTGATACATTTCTCACATAATGAAAGTGAAAAAGTGTAAATGTCGTTCTCTAACTAAGGGCATCGAATTTGTAAACGGGCTCTTCAATTTGAACGTGAGTCACCGAGCAGTGGTATACAGTAGAGGACCTCCACACAGATCGGAATTTCCACCAGAAGAGGAAACAAAACTTGGGGAAACGGGACTAGGTTGCATTAACAGGATGCAAACTGGGAATTGGTAATATAAAGAGACGAAAATCGAGTAGGACAAAGATGGATGATCACGGGTTTACTTACATAGAATATTACGAAATACTAACTATGTTAAATTTGGGATAGTGGAAGAAAATGTGGCATAATGTCAGAGGCTAGACCTAGGGGTGGGATCAAGGAGAGTCTGAGTCAGTTTAACTTGACAAGCGGGAACCATCAGGTGGAGTGGTGTGGAATCAGGGTGTGTTGGTAAGTGATTGTTTGTAGTGGGGAGCTGATTGTACATCTTCACGCTCTCATATACATCATTTGTAAATAGATAAGGGGCGGCGAAATGCCCAAAAATAAATACATAGGGATATCAAATATATTTGGGATAGGGAATAATACATTTGAGAGAATAAACTTACATTTGGGGTATCAAATACATTAAAGGACAGCAGCTCAACCCTCACTCTAGTTGGTGTAGCAATTGTATGGTTACTCTCCGATGCATTGTTTGTGAGTGGATAAGGAACTCTAACCACGCACAAACGAACGCATGGGACAGCAAATACAAGGCACGTCTTGGCGTACAAGGCAAGTCACGTGTGGAGTGGACAACCAAGGGTTTGAGAATATCAAATAAAGGTTGAATAAATTTGATCAAATTTAGTAACAAAGTAGATATAAAACAGCGAACAGTGAAAAATGAATTAAACTGCAATAATGCAACTGGCACCACTAAGAAATCCACTGGATTTGGTGACTAATATTGGGCCTATAAATAGGCTAACAGCAGGGGTAAGTAAACACTGAACACATACACCCAACACAACCCAACCATAAGAGCCATAGTACACTGATGACAGGAAACACCAAACTACAATGGCTTATGTTAACCAATAAAGTAACAGTGCGGCTAAAATATGGACTGGACAATAAACTCAGTTCGCAATATAAATATAATGGTGAGGCCGTATGGCTGCGACCACCCTTTATTAACCTCGCTGGAGCTCGCCACTCTTTCTCGCCGTTTTTTTTACATTACGTGAGGTGGCCGAGTCACAATAGTACGCACTCTCTACTCTCTCAAACGGTCTTGGGAAGTTAGTGCCCGCGGGCACTAATTGTTGTCTCAGTACCTTATGTATTACAACAGGACCAGGAAGATATTTCCCGCTTCTTTAGTTCCTGCCCTGCTGAGCTGACGTAAACGAGTCGTTTCGTTACTATATGGGATGCAAAAGATCACTTTCTGAGCTAAGAAAGAAAAATTGGATACAAATTGTCTGGATACAAGCGGTCTGTTTACCTTACAAAATTAAAAATAAAAATGTGCGAAATTAAGAACTGTCGGGGGGGGGGGGGGGGTGTCCGGACCCCTGGAAACTAAATTGGTAAGCATACAGAAGCATGAAGAAATTTATAGTTTAGCCATTCATCAGACATTGGAGTAAAGATTGTATTCACAAAATTTTGGAAAAATTGTGCATGAAAATCCATGTTGCAAAGGAAATAAACATGAAATAGAAAAGTGTTTTTTTTTGGAGCATGGGATTTTTATCATCCACATACACAAATTAATTTATACAAGAAAATTTTGGCACGTTTGTCACTTTTATCACAATTTCAAATTTTTATGCCGTTAAATCACTCCACAAGTAGGCCGCCTCCTGTACTGCATGTAATGTTTTGCATTCAGATTGATATCGTATAAGCAATTGTAACAAAGAAAAATAGTATTTATTAACCGTACGATAAAATTATATCACTACCAAATAGGTTGACAAAAATGGTCACAAACGACAGACTATATGGTATGGTAGCTAGTGTTTTTTTCTATTAGCTTTAACACACACCCACTTTTGAAAAACGGCAGTATAATTATAACCAATAAGTTTGCTACATAGAACGCCGTTTTTCGGGGTGTACAAGACATTTTATTTCAGTTTAGAGGGACTTCACCACCGGCTATACAAGAAAAAATGGTTTATTTCACACTATAGCTATTTCACCTCACAGAGGCTCTTCAGGTTCTTCTTTTTTAAATTAAATAAAATATACAAACAAATTTAGACAGTTTAAAATTAAAGGTACAATAGGCCTATATACGCGCATAATGAATTTTTCATAACCATTTTTTCTTGTATAACCGGTGGTGAAGACCCTCTTAACTGAATTAATAATTATAACAGTGGGTACTGGTTCAGATGGCTCGCAGTTTTGACTCGCCTCACATACAGAGTAGGTACTGGTTCAGTATGCGTACACCCACCACCAATTTTTTTATACTAATTAGTTTTTGATAATTTCTTTTTTTGAGATGTTCTAGAACATGTTAGCTATTTGTTTATAAAATAATGTTCTAGAACAAATATTTTTAGTCTGTAACATCGTTTTAGTAACAACAGTATTTAGCATTTTAAAATTCTCTGGAAAGTTTGTTCTCTTTTATAATTTATAAAACTAGCTAGTCCTATATCTGCCACTTTTAGCGTAGAAAACATTATGGAGCACTAGTAGCGTAGGCCCTATGTGTCTCAAATTTTTTTGTATTTGGGTACCCACTTTTTGACCAATGTTTTTCATATGAAAATGGCTTTTATCATGAGGTTTATATTGACCTTCTGACAGTAAGATGATAGCAAGTAATTTACATTTTGTGTTAGCTAGTACTTTTTATTAGCTAGTGAAAAATTAAAAATTGAAAAAAATGTGACTAATTTTTTTTCTTGTGAAAATTACTTTTAGGACATTGCTTTTATTAATTTATTAGCTACCTCAAATTTTACTGCTAGCTATTATCATAATTTAATTGAAAAATTTCAAAATATTAAAAAATTTATTTTATTTATTTTATACAAGTTTTATTACCATCCTATGCTTTTTAAATACAAACCAGGCAGGCAGGCTTTTGTCTAAAAAATGATCTAGAACAAACAGTATTCGTTCTAGAACATTAATTTTTTTAAAATAAAATAGTTAACATGTTCTGATACATTAAAAAAAAATGATCAAAAACTAGCTAATGCAGGAGATAAAACTTGGTAGGGGGTGTACGCATACTGAACAGTACCCATACAGTAGTACAACCCTACCCCCATCCCAAATTTTTATACTAGCTATTTTATGTAAATTTTTCAAAATGTCCAGAATACATGCATTAGTTTTCATGCATTAATTCATTAATTAATTAGTTGGCATTAGCAATTATTATAAAAGCTCTACTAGAATAAAACGTTTTATTCTAAAACTTTTTCCGAAAAGTTAAAAATCATATACATACTAGCTAATGTTGCTACTTAGGCAAATAAGTTTTCGAACGATAGTTGTTGTTATGAAAAGGTTTATTGAAAAGATAAAATTCATATGCACATAGCTAGTTTTTGCTATAGTTATATAACAAGTTTTTCTTATTCTTTTACCAAATTTATACCTTTCAATGTGGTCTAGAAATTAGTCTCTTTCTTGTCTTAAAATTAAACATTATTTCTGAAAATATTTGAACGAAGATACAGTAATTAGTACATGCATTCAAACTTTTTAACATAACTTAGCAGTAATTCTGGACCGGAAACCATAAAGAGACATTAAGAGTACAATGCCACATCCCATTGGCGGTCGTCGCACATTGTCACAAACATCATTGGCATCGCCGGAACCATCATCTAGCTTATCGGTGACTAATAGCTCGTCACAACCTACCAATGCTGGAGGAAGAGGAGGATTTCTGCGCAGACGACACAGCTTCTGCAGTACATCTTCCCTACAATGCCGAATATGTTTACAACGAGGTACCGAATCCACGAACACGTTGGAACTCATCACGCCGTGCGATTGCAGAGGAACCGCTGGGTTCATCCACACTCAGTGTCTCGTCACGTGGGTGCGCACGTCCGGTCGAGACACCTGCGAAGTGTGTCACAGCAAATACAAGGGGATAAAACAAAGGATGAGACCATTCCTTCAGTGGACCATTCCATTCCTCACTATCGGGGAGAAAGTAGACTTAACGATACTAGGGGTATCTATAAGTATTATTATTTGTGTATGTATTTTCTCGCCTTCGTTCAGATTTGATACCACGGGCGACGTGCCTCCACTTGTTGTTCAGATGATTGGCGCGGTGCTAGGTATCCTCTCTGGACTCTGCATATACCTTGCCATTATTATAACGATCATACGGTTGCCATTGTTATGGCGCCGCTGGGTCAGACACAATCGGGAGATCATTTACGATCCCCATGGCAGAATCAGTTTGGGGGAATAGATAAAGACCGTTTTTAATATGAATTTAATTACAAGATTCTTACATACTGTACCGTTATAAGATAGCATTATAAGATAAATATAATGGACAAAGTGAACAACAGGGATTTTTATACTGTATGAAACTCGCTGGTTACAGTAGTGGCGGCCTCAACCCTAATTAAAACTGTCATGTAACCCTAAGTCTAAGTCATAATCTAAGAAATTTAGCGGAATTTCTAATTTCTGACAATTGCCATCTAGGCCCGAAGGGCCGTTAATGCAATAATGTCAGTAGCCACCACTACAAAATGTACCTTTCGGAGAGAACTCGTAAATAAAATTTCTTGAAATTTTGCAGGTAGCTGAATCAACCATTCGGACAAGAGCAATACTAAAAAAATTAAAAAATTTTAAGGATATTTTTGTTTACGGTAATTTCTGTAAACAATGCCCGGTTTCTGACCAAAAATCGAAATTTCAACAACTGATTTCTTAATAACTTCTTAAGAAAGCACCCAATCAACAAAATTCTAGTCATACATTGGCCAATCGTTGTTGTGAACATTTCCTGAAAAGTAGCATCCAGTAGTTCCTCAGAAAAGTGTACCTTTGTGTCTAAAAAAACACAAAAAATTACTTATCGAGAAAAAGACATCCAAAGTTTTCAAAGCTTCACGCCATTGTTTTTGGGTACAGTTCCGAATGCAGTCGCATTTTTAAAACATAAATCATTGTTACCAGGATAACAATGTAGAGTTCTAGAACAAAATATAATTATTATACACTATTCTAGAACATATAGCTAGTCATTTATCATATTTAAAATGGCTAGTAACATGATGATGATGATGATCGGCTTGCACTAGGGTGCAGTGCCGGCGGCCCCAGAAACATAGCGCCCCCAGATCTTGCGGTCAGCCATACAATTTCCTAATTCATTCCTGTTCTCAAGTCCTGTGTCCTTGAGCAGGCGTTTGAGGAAAGTCATTGGCTGTCCACCACGTCTATTCTCGCCAGCAGGCTGCCACAGCACAAGGTTGTGTACAGGTTGATCCTGCCGGCGGAAACAGTGCCCAGCAAGCATTAGACGGCGTTTCTGCAGGGTGATGCTAGGTGTTGGCAATGAGATGTTACCATATTTATATAACACCTCATTGCTTATGTGTGCATCATATGCTATGTTGTGCACCCAGCGAAGCATCCTGGTGTATGTGCCATCCAAGGACCTGGTGTCTTCAGCAGTTAGAGCCCAGCATGGGCTGCCATAGAGCAGCACAGGCTCCACTGCTGCACGGAAAAGGCGTACCTTTAAAGAGCATGAGATGTCAGAGCTCTTCCAGATCCTGGATAGCTTGTGGATGGCGGACCAGGCTTTCCCTTTGCGAATTCGGAGATCTTCAGCAGACCTCCGAACCCATGATCCAAGGTAGCAGAAGTCGTTCACATGACTTACCAGTCCATCCAGCGATTGAATGTTATCCCGATCAATTTTCTGCTGATCTGAATCCATGTTTACTGTCAGAATTTTGGTCTTTGTGCTATTCACAAAGAGGCCAACACTAGATGCAGCCTCCTCTAAGCTAGATAGCAGCTTCTGTGCTCCTTCTAATGTCTCTGACAGTAAACCAAGGTCATCTGCAAAGTCAAGGTCGGTTAGATGTTCTGCTGGGGAACCACGTCTACGGCTACCTGATGGTGGAGATATTTCCATCCCATCAGCTTCATCAAGATCGAGTGATGTCCGCAGCACATAGTCCACCACAATAATGAAGAGGAACGGGGCTAATGTGTCTCCTTGAAGGACACCCCAGAGAACCTCAAATGGGTCTGTGTCTCCATCAGTAGTGGATACAAAGGTCGTGGAACCGTCATATACTGATCTGATTGCATTAATGATCTCATTGGGGATCCCATATGCCTGAAGAATTTGGAACATGCGTGGGCGTGACACGGAATCGAAGGCCTTGAAGAAATCCACAAATATGACAGCCAAATGTCTGTCTTTCTTTGTAGAAACCTCTTCAATAATCCTTCTAAGTGCGAGAATGGGTTCAAAGATACCTCTACCTTTTCGAAACCCATTTTGATTCCCACGCAAGAGTCTTTCTACAGGACCCCTAATGCGATTCAGCATTATTCTGTTGAATAATTTAGCTGCAATTGAGATTACACTAATTCCACGATATGAACCAAAATAGGAGAGGTTGCCCTTCTTTGGAACGGGTGTTAGCCGATTAGTCTTCAGTTCTTGTGGTGCAATCTTAGTGCGGTACATTTCTGCTAGGATAGGGTGGGCTAGTTGAAGGCATTCTCTGATCTTAAAGACCTCGGGAGGCACATCATCAACACCAGATGCCCTATTGGTTTTAATGTCATTCGAAGCAGTTAAGACCTCTTCGAATGTTATGTCACCAATTGGGATGTCTGAGAGTATTGTGTGTGACACAGGCTTTACAGTGAAATTGTCAGTCAGTTCTCGATCATTATTTAGCAATTTCTCGAAATGAGACTTCCAGCCTGCCAAGCGGTCGGCTGGAGAATCAGCCTTCACCTTGGCAGTTGGTCGGCTTTTTCTTCCAGAGAGCAGGTTGATTGCTTGCCAGGCTTCAGCAGATTTCCTGTTTTCGTCAGCAGCATTGATAGTATCAACCTGCTCGCTGATAAGCTTTGCTTTATTAATCGAGTATTGCTTGTTTAGAGATTTCACTGAAGCTTTCACTGCATTTTTTGCAGAAGTTGTACGTCGGCTACGATACTCTCTTTGGGCTTTGTTCAATGCCTCTCGCACGTCTAGAATGCGCTGGTCTGCCCAGGGGATCTTCTTCAACTTCCGTGGCTTTAGAGGAACAGTTTTCTTTGCAGCTGACTTTACTGCTGCAGCAAACTGGGTATATTTCTCACAGTGGTTCATTTCTTCATTTATGAGACTGGAATATCTATTTGTAACCTCAATTGTAAAGTAATCCTTTATAATGGGGTTTTTATCCAAGGTAGACCAATCATGATGTGGGGTGGACTTTTTAAGACCCTTGTTTGCACGAAGGCTTAATTTGGTCTTTCCCATAACGAATCGATGGTCAGTCTGAAATGTCCGCACTGTGAGAGAAGAGCAGTCAATTATTGATCCTCTGTATTTCTTACGGAAGATGAGGTGGTCTATCTGGGACTTATGACCACTGGGTCCCACATGGGGGTACAGCTTTCCAGGTCGTTTTTGGAAATTTGTATTGGCCGAAAACAGCTCATTTGCCAGAAGAAAATCTTGCAAATGACCTGAATTTCGGTTTACAGTGTCACTATAAACCCATGGGTTAGAAGAGGATCTTGGTAAGCTGGCATTGAAGTCGCCAAGCATAGTGAGAAAGGCATGCTTGTCTATACAGTCAGTAGCTGCTTGCAGCTGGTTATAGAATGTGTCTACATCAGCTATATCAGCAGTACTATTTGGAGAATAGCATACCATAATCACAACCTTGGGGAACTTTTTTGCCATCTTACCAGCGCAAGTGAAGTGGTAGCAAATTATACGGGGGGAAATGGATTCTACCTTGTCTAGTGCTGCAAAAGCAGTTGGATTTAAAAGCAGACCCACTCCCCCGTTTCCCTGATCATCCGCTGAGGAATGAACAAGCTGCCAACCACCACCCATATCCTGGTATCTTACCTCTTCAGAGCACCTCATGCGGTGTTCCTGAATACCGACTGCAGTCAGGTTCAGCTTATCTGCAAGAGCAGTAAGTTCCCCTTTTTGCAGTGGCGGGTTGAGAGTCCTGGGATTTATTGAGGCAAGCATGGTAACTTGTCTCATGTTCACCAGGGGGTTTTTGGGCCTAGATGGTACATGAGCCCAGTGGGAAGAGTCTGCATTGGAAATCCCAGACTGAATTTCGCCATTTGGCCTCCCTCCAATAGGGTTTGGGCCAAGTGGGTCATTATCAGGGAGGGGTAAAGCAATGCCGGCTCCTCCCTCTCCTAGGGGTTGGGATACAGACTGCCTGACAGGAGGCCTGTGGGGCCTTGTAAGTCCGGGTTCTCCACTGGCCCCAGATGGCCGGACCTTCGCGTTACTGGTACTATCCATTGTGGTTAGAAAGGGGGGAGGGAAAGGGGCTAGTAACATAATATACACCATGTCCCGTAATATAGTGTCATTTTCTGATGACACGGACCCCCCCCCCCAGATTTTTCTACAAATCTTTATCAGATTGCTTGAAATTTGAAACACAACTAGTTCCACTCACCGTATGGTTGACCCCATGAAGCCGGGATTTTCTATTTCGCTTTTAAATTTTATTTTATAAGCGTTTTAAAAAAGTGTCTTTTGCGAAATCGCACCCTCTGTATCGTAGCCATTCTTAACATTAGTCGTAATAGTTTTCATATCATTAAAATGCTTGCGTTGCAAGGATTCCAAATATGTAACAATATCTGAATTTCGTTGAGAAACAGCTGAGATATAGGCGTTCAAAGATTGCAAGAATTATTGTTCGCTACAGGCCATTTATTCTATTTAATAAATAAACGATGTTCTGGAACCTTTTGTTTAAGTATGAATAGCTACGCAATAGATATAATGGATAGGAATAGCGCTGTTGCCTACCAACTTATAAAATAAATAACACGTTCTAGAATTTTGTGTATTTATTAAATAGAATAAATGGCCTTCAGCGAACAATACTACAATATATATATTATTATGGTTATAATATAAATCATTGTTATCATGCAGAAAATGTAAACTGCTATAATATCATCAATATTTTTGGTCAGGGTCATTAATATATTCTGCATCAGTTAAACCTGAAATATCAATGTTTTCTCATTTTTTTATAATTACAAAAGATACTAGCTAGTAAAAAACACTAGCTACCATATAAAAACATATCTACTAATGTTCTAGAACACAAAAAAATGCAGTATTTTTAGAAATTAAAAAAAAATGTAGGGCCTAATATATAATAAATCATGTATCAAAAAATTGAAACAAAAAATAACTAACTAGTCGATTAGCTAATGTTCTAGAACACAATATTTTTTTGAAAAATGTTGCAAGGAAGTCGGTGGTAATATTACTATGCGAAAAGTACATAATTTCAATAATTAATATCCAAATATCAAATGCGACTGCATCCGGAACTCTAGCATTTTTTATAATACGAGGGATTATTCAAACTGGTTGTAAAAAATAAATAAGTACACCACCTGCCTAAAAATTCCGAAATAGGGGTTTTTCTGGTCAGTGATTTCATTTCTGATGTCAGTTTTTGAGTTAGACCAAATCTAGACTGTCTGTCTGTCAGATTTGACAGACCTTTCAGACAGACCGACTGACAGACATTTGGAAACCTTAGACTTATCTTCTTCCTATAAAAACACGATTTCTGTAATAATCGAAAAATTTTGATCTTAAATAGTCAAAGAAATTTTTTTTTAATATTGTTAGGGTACCCTACAACATTAAACGATTATCGGCATTCGTAGACCTTGGGTACCCATTGACCAGATTTTTTATTCTAGCTAGTTTTTGCTATTTTTTTTATAAATGTTGTGGTACGGCCTACAGTAGTTGGAATTTGAGCTGAACGAGCCTGTAATGCAGTAAGCCTACAGTACCGGTATCCAGGTATAGCAGTACTCTGACAGCATACAAATTTTGAGTGACATTAAATAGCAATTATTTTACTAAATGAAAAACACAATAATAACATACACATCACACAGTCTGCTTATGTAATGTAGGTAGGCTACCGGTGTTACTGTAGTTATAGAAAAAAATAAAATCACGTTATAAACGTAGCCTACCTACATTACATAAGCAGACTGTCTGATGTGTAAGCAATTATTTTGTTTTTTTAATGAAATATATGGAAAAGTTGCATAATTTTTCACGCTGAGTCCGACAATATATGAAATTCCATGAACTTTCCCATTTTTGGGTAGATTTCGCTCGCTTTAGTACATTTTTCGGTCGCCTTCGGTCGCTTTCGGTCCAGATCTACTAACAGTACTATCCGTGAATGTTCTAGAACCTTAGCAAATAAAATGTTATGGTAGCTAGTGTTCTTTTCTCACAAGTTTAGTATTTTTTGAAAATAAAAAGAAAAATGAAGAAAATTAATATAAGCAGCTGTAAAAACTGTACCTATATCATCAATATTTTTGGTCACTAATATACTGTGCAACAGTTTAAACCTGATATATCCATTTTCACATTTTTTATATAATTTCCAAAAATACTAGCTAGTAAAAAAAACACTAGCTACCATAAAAAACATATCTATCTATACTAATGTTCTAGAACAATTACCAATAACAAACATTTTTATAATTTCAAAAATGGTCATACAAGCTATACTACCGGTAGTGCCTATGCCTAGTTTATAGCTGCGTATAGAAGGATAATTATATTGTTTATTAAATTTCAACATGTTTCCTTTCGGAAAAAAAATAAATCTTTTGCCAGATGAAGCTGCCAACGCGAAGCAATACACAGCTCTGTTCGGGTCGGTTTGCACAGTAATGTGTGTATTTTGGTTCGCAGTTACATTTTGCACAATTAAGTGCGCGATAATTATGTTCGGGGCTGTTTCATCCTACGTACCTCAACCCGGCATTGATATGGTCTGGGTAACGGCGCTCATTGTAGTAAAACTCACAGGAGGCTATCGCTATCCAATAGACATTGGTGTTACACACTTTATAGTGACGCGGTGCCGGCAACTTGGGTACCTTAATCAACCGGCAGAGAAATTAGGAAGCGACGAGAATAAAAAACTAGAAACTGATGTTGGACGAGAATGAAAAAGCAGCAAGGAGACTAACACCGAACACCGGAGGAATAAATAAACCTCTCGATGATAAACTAATAAGAACAGAGACTTTCTATCGTAAAATCTTATTTAAAGAACATAATATTTGTGTGCGAATGTTTGGTTAGAGCGCGGTGGATTGTAAGATAATGGTTGTTAAGCTACAGTAACACACTCAGCTGTAAATGTTGTATGGATTTTGTGTGTTTCAAATTATATTTCAATAAATATTTTGGTGTATAATATTTTAGTTATATTTAGGCGTAAGCTGAATGAGAGTGGGCTGCCTGTTTTGTGTAATTTTGGAAGATTTAGGGGTGGAGACTGGATAAGAGCCAAGAGATATGATGTTGATGATATAAAGTTGGGATGGCGATGGTCCCGTACATGGTTTGCGGTGTTTGGGGTAATTAAATATACCATAAACAGTAAATAATCCTGCATTACATTAGATTTTCCAATGGAATAATTAACGAATTATTTGCTATATTATATGAACATATTTACCAATCCACAACTACCCCCCCCCCCCCCCCCCCCCGCGGTTCGTTCCTACTTGTTGTTACGATGCTATGTTATAACTTACTATAAAGACGATGTAGCAGAAACTGCAATGTCCCTTGGCTCTCCAGTGTAGAATTTAAATCGATAGGTTTCCCCGGGTCACTAATTCGTTCTAGAACATATTGCGGCCCGATTAACTTAACGCGACCATAGCGTTTCTTTAGCGTCCGTTCTAGAAGCTCATTCATCAGTATATTCTTGGAATCAACCCGCAAACGAGTATGACCTTTTTTAAACGTTGTTCTAATAGAATAACATAATTGCCATAACACTAACAGAATAGCTTATTGACAATGCAAGGGTGGGGTGCGGGGCATAGTAAGTATGGTAACAAGTTCCCTCAGTAATGTACTTACATAGTAACTATGGTAACTTGCCCCCCACTGTCTCCCATCTCCCCAGTAATGTACTTACATAGTAACTATGGTAACTTGCCCCCCACTGTCTCCCATCTCCCCAGTAATGTACTTACATAGTAACTATGGTAACTTGTCCCCCACTGTCTCCCATCTCCTCAGTATCGTAATCTCCTTCCACCAGGGACAGCGTGTTGAACCCAAATGTTCCGATAACTTCGTCGGAATTCAGACTAGGAAAATCCACGTCGATTTCACCGTCATCTTCCGTTATACGCAGATTATAATTGTCGGGATTGTTTCTAAACCAACACAAAATAATATATTATTATTATGTATGAATTATGAATTATTTATTTATTTATTATTATTAATTGAAGTAAAAAATTATTTTTACCTTGAGTCTTAAAATCTAGTACTTTATAAGATTATCAGTGCGGGGTGTTCTATAAGATTACAGTGTGGGGTGTTCTATAAGATTACAGTGCGGGGTGTTCTATAAGATTACAGTGCGGGGTGTTCTATAAGATTACAGTGCGGGGTGTTCTATAAGATTACAGTGCGGGGTGTTCTATAAGATTACAGTGCGGGGTGTTCTATAAGATTACAGTGCGGGGTGTTCTATAAGATTACAGTGCGGGGTGTTCTATAAGATTACAGTGCGGGGTGTTCTATAAGATTACAGTGCGGGGTGTTCTATAAGATTACAGTGCGGGGTGTTCTATAAGATTACAGTGCGGGGTGTTCTATAAGATTACAGTGCGGGGTGTTCTATAAGATTACAGTGCGGGGTGTTCTATAAGATTACAGTGCGGGGTGTTCTATAAGATTACAGTGCGGGGTGTTCTATAAGATTACAGTGCGGGGTGTTCTATAAGATTACAGTGCGGGGTGTTCTATAAGATTACAGTGCGGGGTGTTCTATAAGATTACAGTGCGGGGTGTTCTATAAGATTACAGTGCGGGGTGTTCTATAAGATTACAGTGCGGGGTGTTCTATAAGATTACAGTGCGGGGTGTTCTATAAGATTACAGTGCGGGGTGTTCTATAAGATTACAGTGCGGGGTGTTCTATAAGATTACAGTGCGGGGTGTTCTATAAGATTACAGTGCGGGGTGTTCTATAAGATTACAGTGCGGGGTGTTCTATAAGATTACAGTGCGGGGTGTTCTATAAGATTACAGTGCGGGGTGTTCTATAAGATTACAGTGCGGGGTGTTCTATAAGATTACAGTGCGGGGTGTTCTATAAGATTACAGTGCGGGGTGTTCTATAAGATTACAGTGCGGGGTGTTCTATAAGATTACAGTGTGGGGTGTTCTATAAGATTACAGTGTGGGTGTTCTATAAGATTACAGTGCGGGGTGTTCTATAAGATTACATTGCGGGGTGTTCTATAAGATTACAGTGCGGGGTGTTCTATAAGATTACAGTGTGGGGTGTTCTATAAGATTACAGTGCGGGGTGTTCTATAAGATTACAGTGCGGGGTGTTCTATAAGATTACAGTGCGGGGTGTTCTATAAGATTACAGTGCGGGGTGTTCTATAAGATTACAGTGCGGGGTGTTCTATAAGATTACAGTGCGGGGTGTTCTATAAGATTACAGTGCGGGGTGTTCTATAAGATTACAGTGCGGGGTGTTCTATAAGATTACAGTGCGGGGTGTTCTATAAGATTACAGTGTGGTGTGTTCTATAAGATTACAGTGCGGGGTGTTCTATAAGATTACAGTGCGGGGTGTTCTATAAGATTACAGTGCGGGGTGTTCTATAAGATTACAGTGCGGGGTGTTCTATAAGATTACAGAGCGGGGTGTTCTATAAGATTACAGTGCGGGGTGTTCTATAAGATT
>JAUCBJ010006396.1:0-39478 GCA_032718475.1 Nemertoderma westbladi | reverse complement strand
ACACTACTACAGGAGAGTAACACGATGAGTGTTTCTAAAACTGATACATTTCTCTACGGCACTACTACAGGAGAGTAACACGTTGAGTGTTTATAAAACTGAGACATTTCTCTACGGCACTACTACAGGAGAGTAACACGTTGAGTGTTTCTAAAACTGAGACATTTCTCTACGGCACTACTACAGGAGAGTAACACGTTGAGTGTTTCTAAAACTGAGACATTTCTCTACGGCACTACTACAGGAGAGTAACACGTTGAGTGTTTATAAAACTGAGACATTTCTCTACGGCACTACTACAGGAGAGTAACACGTTGAGTGTTTCTAAAACTGAGACATTTCTCTACGGCACTACTACAGGAGAGTAACACGTTGAGTGTTTCTAAAACTGATACATTTCTCTACGACACTACTACAGGAGAGTAACACGTTGAGTGTTTCTAAAACTGAGACATTTCTCTACGGCACTACTACAGGAGAGTAACACGTTGAGTGTTTCTAAAACTGAGACATTTCTCTACGGCACTACTACAGGAGAGTAACACGTTGAGTGTTTCTAAAACTGAGACATTTCTCTACGGCACTACTACAGGAGAGTAACACGTTGAGTGTTTCTAAAACTGAGACATTTCTCTACGGCACTACTACAGGAGAGTAACACGTTGAGTGTTTCTAAAACTGAGACATTTCTCTACGGCACTACTACAGGAGAGTAACACGTTGAGTGTTTCTAAAACTGAGACATTTCTCTGCGGCACTACTACAGGAGAGTAACACGTTGAGTGTTTCTAAAACTGATACATTTCTCTACGGCACTACTACAGGAGAGTAACACGTTGAGTGTTTATAAAACTGAGACATTTCCCTACGGCACTACTACAGGAGAGTAACACGATGAGTCTTTCTAAAACTGATACATTTCTCTACGGCACTACTACACGTTGTGGGGTCTTCGAGCAGCACGTGTTCAAATGTTCAATGACTGAGCAGCGACTAATTAACAAATTTATGAGAGATTCATTGACTAGCTACAGACAGATCAATATTGTGACATATATTTTAGTTTAATGTTTGATTCAATTAAAAGCACAAATTAAAAAGGCTACAAATATATAGGGGCGAATAATTAAATTAGTCACCCATTAAAAGGTAGCCAAATATAAGTTGCAATCTATATAAATTTTTAAATTCAGTTGTGTGCGTGTGTTGTGTATTGATTCCGTAGATTTCATGTTGAAATAGCGTTCATTAATTTAATTTCTATTTAATTATTCAGGCATACTAATACACACATTAAATTAGTTCGTGTGTGTTAAGTGTGTAAGATTTGATTGTTTCGGCACGAACCCATTAGGGCACAGAAACTGATGGTTTCTTCGCGAATTTCGCAAACGTCGCGAATTTCGCAAACGTCGCAAACTTCGGGAATTTGTTCTACAATTTTGACTCCTTAAGCAAAAGGGTCCCGAATGAGTTTTTTAACCTTTATTTTTTTGTGATTTTGAGTGCTTTTTTATATTATTGAATGTTCTAGAACCTTAGTAGATTTTTTATGGTATATAGCTAGTATTTTTTACTAGCTAGTAATTTTTAGAAATTATTTTGGTCATTAATATATTCTTCAACAGTTTAACCTGAAATATCATGGACTTTCACATTTTTTATAATTTTAAAAAATACTAGCTAGCAAAAAAACACTAGCTATCATAAAAAACATATCTACAAATGTTGTAGAACTTTCACCAATACCAAAAAATTTAAAAACTCTAAAAAAGGATTGGTGAAAAATGGCTGGGGTGTCGACAGGGCGAAGTAGGGACCGTGTTGCTTAACCCCTTAGAGCCTATGACGTCCACTGCACGTCACCATGAACAGCACGAAGATGTGCAGTGGACGTCATGCTGGAATACATGTTTTATTGGAAGGTTCTTGGAGTAGGTATACTGGTGGATAGTATTAATGACATTTATTGCTCTTCATGGCAAAAAATCCATTCTGTACTGTAGATAGGCTGTATTGTAGACTGTATTATTAGTGTTAGGTATATGGCGTAATGCCAACCACAGTACAGTTGTAGTTCAGACTGACAGAGAGACCGACAGACAGACAGACTAGATTTATGTAAACCTGAAAACTGACATCAGAAATGAAATCAGCACCCCTTAAAACCCCCATAGCGAGAATGTTAGTTAATTTGAATTCTCTTTTATGTTTTGACAGACTGACTGACAGAATGACCGACAGACAGACAGACTAGATGTATGTAAACGTGAAAACTGACATCAGAAATGCAATCAGCACTCCTTAAAACCCCCATAGCGAGAATGTTAGCGACAGGTTTTAATTAATAACCATATTTCGTAAGATATATTTTAAAACATTTATTTATTAATAATGCAATAACTGAATAACCACTACTAGGATCGGCTTGCTGCATTGCAGCTGCATTTTTAAGAATGCTGTGCCGGCTTGTCAACAAATTGCACCGCCACAACTCCCTATCACCCATGACATGTGCTAGATCATCCGCATTTTTTAAGGCCAGTGTCCTTTAAGATGCGTCTCAAGAAAGTCATGGGCTGTCCAGTCCACCATGCTTATTCACGCCATGAGGCTGCCAAAGTACAAGATTATGCACTGGCTGGTCCTCACGGCGAAAGCAATGTCCTGCAAAGCGGAGGCGATTTTGTTCTAGTGTCAAGCTTGGGGGAACCAATGAGACACCTCCAATATTATATAGTGTCTGGTTGGAGATGTGTGCATTGTACTTGACACAATGAACCCGGCGTAGCATTCTTGTGAATGTGCCATCCAGAGATTTGGTGTCCTCAGCAGTTAGAGCCCAGCATGGACTCCCGTAGAGGAGTACTGGAACTACTGCTGCTCTAAATAATCGGACCTTAAGTTTCCGATTAATTCTCGGTGACTTCCAAAACCTGTAAAGCCTATTCAAGGCTGCCCATGCCTTTCCCTTACGTATTCGAAGGTCCTCACCTGACTTCCGGATCCATGATCCGAGGTAACAGAAGTCGTCCACATGCTCAAGCATACCATCCTTTGAGCTTATGCTCATCCGATCAGAGAGTAATGAATTGATGTCTGTTGAGATGTATTGAAGGAGCACTATTCCTTCTACTGGACTACTATGTCCTTGTGTACTAGCCTAGGCACTGGCTTGGTCAAAGACTTTAGCTTGTAATGTTAGTAATGTAAAACTTCAATAAATATTATTGGGCACGGCTGCCCTTGCCATGCCTTAGGCTCTATGGGGGAGAATGGAATCAGCGTATGAATTTACAATGTTAATTATGTTTAAATCAATTAAAAATACATTTATTAACGCAAATCACTTGAAAAAATAAAAAACTATAAATAATGGAATGGGGTACATGGATTCCAGATATCTAATTTCTGTGCAAAATAACTTTAATCGTATGGTGCTAAACAATTAATTTCCATGGAGAGACCGTTCAAAATGACTCAACCATACAATTTAGCTGAAGATATTAACTTCGATTATGGCTTCCGACATTTATGGCTTCCGACACACACACACACAGACTTTTGAAAAACGGCCATAGTATAATTATATCAGTTCGCTGATGGCTCGTCATACGTGTCTCGCCCCACAGGAGAGAGTAACACGTTGAGTTCGCGATCACGGGTCTTAGTTTTCCACAATGGTAGTCCTAGTTTTCTTAGTTTAGTTTGTCTCCATGGTGGTTTTACAGAAGTTTCAATATCACCAGGTCTTAGTTTCCACCTATATGGGATATCTTAGATTTCCATAATGTGTGGGGTCTTACTTTTTTTTCTGTATGGGATCTTTGTTTATATAGAAATGTTTTAAAAAGTAAAGATATTGTATTATATAGATAGTATATACAGTAGATAGTATAGGCCTATATAGATATAAATATAGTGTTAATTAAGGTTACTATAAATTAAAATGAAGACTTGCGTATATGCCATTAACTCGTCTAACTTATTGTTTTGGTTATGATAACTTGTCAGTGTAAACTACTCCGTTCCTTTTGAATTTATTGCGTGAATCATGGTGATAGCTACGTAATAACCAAGTTCGCCAAGTTACGAAAAATGTTTGCATAATAATTTACAACTACAGTAATACTGTAAATATAGCATTTATCTATATATCGACTACATATGTACCATCAATAGATATACCATCACCATCGATAATAAATAACTATTGTCTTAGAGAGTAAAGAGATGTCCGTAGTGTGAGTATTCAAACAGATCAACAGCGTCGACCGCATTTATATGACACAGGCCAATAATAGCCTCCTCTATCCCATTCATCAACTTCCTCCTCATCACACGCTCCATTACTGCAGTCGTATCTATAGTGTCCGTTCTAGAATAAAAGCAAACTCCAAAATTATAATTATTAGCAATATTTAATTTTCTACTCTACCATCTCGCAGTTCATCTGACCGCTTAACCTTCACTTAACTCTAATAAGCAGATATTATGATATACTAAACATAATAAATTATTCATTCCGATGGCTCCTCTTTCGATATCTGCTACCCGAAGGTAGGGGTGGGCGCTACTCCTATCTGCTACCCGAAGGTAGGGGTGGGCGCTACTCCTATCTGCTACCCGAAGGTAGGGGGTGGGCGCTACTCCTATCTGCTACCCGAAGGTAGGGGGTGGGCGCTACTCCTATCTGCTACCCGAAGGTAGGGGTGGGCGCTACTCCTATCTGCTACCCGAAGGTAGGGATTGCGCTACTCCTATCTGCTACCCGAAGGTAGGGGGTGGGCGCTACTCCTATCTGCTACCCGAAGGTAGGGGTGGGCGCTACTCCTATCTGCTACCCGAAGGTAGGGGGTGGGCGCTACTCCTATCTGCTACCCGAAGGTAGGGGGTGGGCGCTACTCCTATCTGCTACCCAAAGGTAGGGGTGGGCGCTACTCCTATCTGCTACCCGAAGGTAGGGGGTGGGCGCTACTCCTATCTGCTACCCGAAGGTAGGGGTGGGCGCTACTCCTATCTGCTACCCGAAGGTAGGGGTGGGCGCTACTCCTATCTGCTACCCGAAGGTAGGGATTGCGCTACTCCTATCAGCTACCCGAAGGTAGGGGTGGGCGCTACTCCTATCTGCTACTCGAACGTAGGGGTGGGCGCTACTCCTATCTGCTACCCGAAGGTAGGGGGTGGGCGCTACTCCTATCTGCTACCCGAAGGTAGGGGTGGGCGCTACTATCTGCTACCCGAAGGTAGGGGGTGGGCGCTACTCCTATCTGCTACCCGAAGGTAGTGGTGGGCGCTACTCCTATCTGCTACCCGAAGGTAGGGGTGGGCGCTACTCATATCTGCTACCAGAGGGTAGGGGTGGGCGCTACTCTTATCTGCTACCCGAAGGTAGGGGTGGGCGCTACTCCTATCTGCTACCCGAAGGTAGTGGTGGGCGCTACTCTTATCAGCTACCCGAAGGTAGGGGTGGGCGCTACTCCTATCTGCTACCCGAAGGTAGGGGTGGGCGCTTCTCCTATCTGCTACCCGAAGGTAGGGGTGGGTGCTACTCCTATCTGCTACCCGAAGGTAGGGGTGGGCGCTACTCTTATCTGCTACCCGAAGGCAGAGGTGGGCGCTACTCCTATCTGTTACCCGAGGGTAGTGGTGGGCGCTACGCCTATCTGCTACCCGAAGGTAGTGGTGGGCGCTACTCCTATCTGCTACCCGAAGGTAGTGGTGGGCGCTACTCATATCTGCTACCCGTAGGTAGGGGTGGGCGCTACTCCTATCTGCTACCCGAAGGTAGGGGGTGGGCGCTACTCCTATCTGCTACCCGAAGGTAGGGGTGGGCGCTACTCCTATCTGCTACCTGTAGGTTGGGGCGGGCGCTACTCCTATCTGCTACCCGAAGGTCGTGGGCGCTACTCTTATCTGCTACCCGAAGGTAGGGGTGGGCGCTACTGATATCTGCTACCTGTAAGTTGGGGCGGGCGCTACTCCTATCTGCTACCCGAAGGTAGTGGTGGGCGCTACTCCTATCTGCTACCCGAAGGTAGGGGTGGGCGCTACTCATATCTGCTACCCGAAGGTAGGGGTGGGCGCTACTGCTATCTGCTACCCGAAGGTAGGGGGTGGGCGCTACTCCTATCTGCTACCCGAAGGTAGGGGTGGGCGCTACTCCTATCTGCTACCTGTAGGTTGGGGCGGGTGCTACTCCTATCTGCTACCCGAAGGTAGGGGTGGGCGCTACTCTTATCTGCTACCCGAAGGTAGGGGTGGGCGCTACTCCTATCTGCTACCTGTAGGTTGGGGCGGGCGCTACTCCTATCTGCTACCCTAAGGTAGTGGTGGGCGCTACTCATATCTGCTACCCGAAGGTAGGGGTGGGCGCTACTCCTATCTGCTACCCGAAGGTAGGGGGTGGGCGCTACTCCTATCTGCTACCCGAAGGTAGGGGTGGGCGCTACTCCTATCTGCTACCTGTAGGTTGGGGCGGGCGCTACTCCTATCTGCTACCCGAAGGTAGGGGTGGGCACTACTCCTATCTACTACCCGAAGGTAGGGGCGGGCGCTACTCCTATCTGCTACCCGAAGGTAGGGGTGGGCGCTACTCATATCTGCTACCCGAAGGTAGGGGTGGGTGCTACTCCTATCTGCTACCCGAAGGTAGGGGTTGGGCGCTACTCCTATCTGCTACCCGAAGGTAGGGGTGGGCGCTACTCCTATCTGCTACCCGAAGGTAGGGGTGGGCGCTACTCCTATCTGCTACCTGTAGGTTGGGGCGGGCGCTACTCCTATCTGCTACCCGAAGGTAGTGGTGGGCGCTACTCATATCTGCTACCCGAAGGTAGGGGTGGGCGCTACTCCTATCTGCTACCCGAAGGTAGGGGGTGGGCGCTACTCCTATCTGCTACCCGAAGGTAGGGGTGGGCGCTACTCCTATCTGCTACCTGTAGGTTGGGGCGGGCGCTACTCCTATCTGCTACCCGAAGGTAGGGGTGGGCACTACTCCTATCTACTACCCGAAGGTAGGGGCGGGCGCTACTCCTATCTGCTACCCGAAGGTAGGGGTGGGCGCTACTCATATCTGCTACCCGAAGGTAGGGGTGGGCGCTACTCCTATCCCAAGTTTTGCTCCCAGTAATAAATCAACTGGTCCTCATTAATTAAATAAAGCACCATCAGCTTACAGTTAAGGTTTCTAGCGCGATACTACCTAATTTATCGTAATGAAGTATCATGTCATAGTCATATAATGTTACTTAAGAATTCAGCAAGGGGTACGTGGCTATTGGATTAAACTCCCATCTAGACCGCGTCCGCAATAAATGAGCCACAAGAACACGTAAACGTAAAACAAGACAGTGACATCAAACTGAAACAATAGACCACCCCCTTCTATTATCTATATACTATAATATTATACTAACCTTCGAGCAACATTTCGTACATGAATATCCCATTCCACCCCAAGCCCTGCAACCACCTGGGTAATGTCGCTTTGTTGCATCCAGGTACCCATCAGCCTCAGATTTGTCAATATCACGATGAATAAGCTTCCCACCAAGGGTCATCCAGATGTTTAACAGCACGATAGTTAATATCAACTGAAACTTCATTTTGTATAGTTCTAATTTGTCAGAATGGAACAACTAGATCAACTTGCTTGCTGGTCGAAAAAGCCAACCAACCACCAAGGTTAAGGCTGAATCACCTCAATGGTTGGAAGGCCCACTTTGAAAAGCTCCTCAATAATGACAGGGTATTGCCTGATAACTTTATAGAAGTAAAAGTGTCTGAGTCTGTACTACCAGATATTGGTGATATCTCCTTTGCAGAAGTGAAGGCTGCTGCAAAGAGCATTAAGACCAATCGTGCCAGTGGAGTAGATGGTGTTCCCCCTGCGGTCTTTAAAATACCTGAGTGTTTAAAGCTCATCTATCCCATCATAGTAGACATGTACCGAACAACAAGAGTCCCACAAGAAATGAAAACAAATAGGTTGGTGCCAGTTCCCAAGAAGGGCAACCTAACACTCTATGGTTCTTTTCGGGGAATCTCATTGATCTCGATTGCTGCAAAGCTATACAATAGAATTCTACTAAATCGCATCAGGGATCCCATTGAGAGACTGCTCCGTGGAAATCAGAATAGGTTCCGTAAAGGTCGGGGGACCATGGAGCCCATTTTGGCACTTAGAAGGATAATTGAAGAGTTATCAAAAAAGAAAGACAGGCATCTGGCTGTTATCTTTGTTGACTTCTTAAAGGCCTTTGATTCAGTCTCTCGCTCACGTATGTTCAGCATACTTTCATTATATGGGATTCCTGATGAAATTATTGCAGCAATCAGATCAGTATACGATGGTTCGATAACATTTGTGTCTACTGTTGAAGGTGACACTGAACCATTTGAAGTGTTATGGGGTGTCCTCCAGGGAGACACACTTGCACCATTCTTGTTCATAATTGTTGTTGACTATGTTCTACGCACCATTCTTGTTCATAATTGTTGTTGACTATGTTCTACGCATGTCCTTAGATCATCATAATGATGATGGGATGATGATAACTCCACCTACTGGCTCCAGAAGTCGAGGAAATCCTGCCAAGTACCTAACTGATCTAGACTTTGCTGATGACTTAGGAGTACTCTTAGAATCACTAGAGGGAGCCCAACGGCTCCTCAGCTCATTAGAACATGCTGCTTCTAGTGTTGGTCTTTTTATTAACTCCAGAAAGACCAAAATTTTGACAGTTAACTTTGAAAGTCCTCAGCAAGTCTCTGATCGGATGAGCATAAGCTCAAAAGATGGTATGCTTGAGCATGTGGATGACTTCTGTTACCTGGGATCATGGATCCGGAAGTCAGGTGAGGACCTTCGAATACGTAACGGAAAGGCATGGGCAGCCTTGAATAGGCTTTCCAGGATTTGGAAGTCACCGAGAAATAATCGGAAACTTAAGGTCCGATTATTTAGAGCAGCAGTAGTTCCAGTACTCCTCTATGGGAGTCCATGCTGGGCTCTAACTGCTGAGGACACCAAATCTCTGGATGGCACATTCACAAGAATGCTACGCCGGGTTCATTGTGTCAAGTACAATGCACACATCTCTAACCAGACACTATATAACATTGGAGGTGTCTCATTGGTTCCCCCAAGCTTGACACTAGAACAAAATCGCCTCCGCTTTGTAGGACATTGCTTTCGCCGTGAGGACCAGCCAGTGCATAATCTTGTACTTTGGCAGCCTCATGGAGTGAATAATCATGGTGGACAGCCCATGACTTTCTTGAGACGCATCTTAAAGGACACTGGACTTGAAGATGCGGATGATCTAGCAAATGTCATGGGTGATAGGGAGTTGTGGCGGTGCAATTTTGTCGATAAGCCGGCACAGCATTCTTAAAAATGCAGCTGCAATGCAGCATGCCGTTCCTAGTAGTAGTAGTAGTAGTATAGTTCTAATAATTTATTATCAGACAATTGGTTATTTTTTACTTATTATTGTTTACTATTATATTACATAATTTACAATTATATTTGTAATTTATTGTAAACGACCAAATACATTTTGATATTGGAAGTTTGGGTGAATTAATGGTTTCATGTTATTGTAATTGTCGTTGATTGTTGCAGATGATGTTGGTATTGACAGATTGGAGGCCTTTAGGACTACAATTACGGACATACAAGGTAGGTAGCATTTCCAAGACAACTTTTTACCCGAGTCGCTAGCGCAATGATTAGAGCGACAGAAATCCATCCTGGAGGTATCCAGTTCGATCCCACCTGGACGTCATTGCCGACTTCGCTATGCTCTACCCAACTGACATTTTAATTCCAATTGGGCTACAGTATCCCTAATGTTTGTCCCCAGGGCTTTTCCATGTAAAAGGCTCATAGTTTAATGTAGTAACGACCTTTCCTACTCTCGATATACTTCACAGTTGACCTGGCCTAGTGCGTAAACGTTACACCGACAACTGACAACACAACCAACCGACAGTGACAAAATGAAACGGAAACTTGTGCTCATATGACTCTTAGTTTATTGTTTTGGTTAGAATAGCCTTCACTTTAACCAATTCCTTGCCACAATTATCAATTATAATTATATCAATTATTATATTATTTATTAATTTACTATTCACATGTATTATAATTTCACTAATCACTCCAGTGTGAGACTAAAAAAGTGCAAATTATATAGCAAACATATTATACCAAGGTTATATAAAACTTATTTAAGTTTGTTTGATTCAAATAAATATAATTAGAGGTATATTTTAATGGAAATCGTACATTAAAATATATTCACAAACGCTAGTAGACACTTGTGAATGTGAATGAACTACTGTTACTGTATACAAAGTATAAACTGCACCAAACCTGATCATGTCGCGTGGCAGATGTATTTCTTTTAATATTCAAATAATTATCCTATCGTACAGTAGGCTGCTGCATCTGTGACCTTCTAAAAGAGAAGAGACTACTGTACAACACAGCGTATTCCGACATAGTGCTGGCTGCCGCCGGAGGGAGTGAACTTGCACCTTACTGAAACTGTATGCAAGAAACAGTTTATCACTTATTAAAGCCTTGTTTTATATAACAGGCTTGTGTCTGACACTGTATACAGGATAACAACGACAACGGAACATCTTATCCACTTAGTGTTTGAAAAACATCTCGACTTATTGACTCGATATTGTGTGCGCTGCATTCACTGTTGACTTGCCTGTCGGTAACGGTAGTCGTCTAAAAATGAAACTTTTTTCCAGTTTATTTTGCTGTTGACGCAATCAAAATTCCTCTGCAGGGGAAAATAGATGTTAATAACGAACAGCTGATAACGAGCAAATATTACTCTAGCCTCTGATTGACTCTGGCCATTTATGGCTTTTTTAATAACATGACACTGAAACCGGCTCCTCTCCATAAATTGATAAACATGATTAATTCAACGATAAAAGGTTTATCCTCTCAACCGATCTCTTCAGCCATTGACGCGTTTATGAGTTTTTTTTGTCAAAGCTTTTATTTGCTCTCCCAGCAGAAGACAGCTTCCTATTGCACTGCTGGCTTTTCTAAACCACTAACATACATCACTTAAGTAGGCTATCTTACCAAATGGACACAATCTGTTCTGTATACCAGTGACAGACACAAGTTACATAAAACATTAGGCTTTAATTTGTTAATAAATGCATACAGAAGGTTGTTTCATAAAGTACTTTACATGTTCCCCTATAGGAAAATAACACTATATCGGTAAGCACTTAGTATGTTTGTATCACTCCAAAAGATTGTAGGTAGGCCTACAGTAAAGTAGAATTGCTATAATTTTCGAATTTATAAATAACTCAGACAACTGCCACACCAAAAATATACCTGTAAATTTGTTTCTTATATCTCACTGACATATATATATATATATCGGTCCCTCATATGCGGCCTATACATGCCCCGGAATATATTTTTAGTGTGGTATTTTATTGATATATACCCCCCCCCCCCCATCCCCCCACCCCCCCTTGTGTCTGTAGGGTAGTTCTGGGTTTTGGTACAAGAGCTCGCCTACAGTACAATCAATACAGCGGTGACTTATTCAGTAAGATCCCAACATGGAGTGCCAAATAGCAGCACAAGCTCTACTGCTGCCCAGTAAAAAATATTTCCTCTACTTCTATTATTACCGCGCCTAGTATAATCATATCCGTTCGCTGATGGCTCGCAGTTCCAACTCTATTCGCCTCACATATCACTCTAGTGGAATAAACTCATGTTAAATTATACTCTGATCGCCTCAGGATAGACATAATTGTAATTAAGTATTCAATTACAATAGTAAAAAAATTTAATTTTAAATATTTAAATTTAAAAATTTCTGTGATATTAGATTAGAACTTAAAAATGAACTTGAAGTTGATATTATCTATCGTGCTGTTAAACACCTGGATGACCCTGCTTGGTGGGAAATTTACTCACCATGATGTTGACAAGTCTGAAGCTGATGGGTACCTGTCCGCAACAAAACGACATGGAGAGACGTATAATAGGAAATATTGCAAATTTGTCAAATATGGAGATACTTGTACGGAATGTTGCTCGAAGGTTTGTATAAGAACCGCCAATGAGATAAATGAAAAGTGTTTATTGGTTGTTAACAATGAAACACTAGAAGTGAATATCATACAGTAGCTACAGTATAATGTAAATGAATGACAACGATACGATTTTGTTGTTCTTTTAGAATGTACACTATAAAGAGGAATGCTTTAACGGAGCATGCGATGAGGAGGAAATTCAGGAATGGGATGCGGGTGGCTATTACTGGAGACCGTTGTCTGGAACTACATATAAATGCGGCCGCAGCTGTTGATCTGTTAGGAGATCTTTGACTATGGACATCGACTCTCTACCACAATATTTATGTATTTTTGTTATCTGCTGTAGTAGGCCAACGTATTGTATTATATAGGGATTGATCCGCGGTGGTTTGTATTGTTACCAGGGAACTGGCTACTATTTTTTCTTACAGTGTTTAATCTAGTTTTTACCTTTCAGTGGGTCCCTAGTAGGTGGGCTTATACTAAACTCATAACCATAATTAAATCCCGGAAACCAAATATTTGCGGTAACGCCCGGGGTATAAGTCTATCTACAACTCTAGCCAAACTCTGTATGACATGATTAACGCTAGACTTCTAAAGTGGTGGTCAATAGATTGTTGCCAGGCAGGTGGACAGGCACACAGGGGGTGCTTGGAACAAATTATCGGTTTACGGCTACTTATCTTGCTGTACATATAAAAAATATAAATTATATGTCGTATTTATCGAATTTAGCAAAGTATACGACCGCATGCCCTGAAGGAAATTGTTAGAACATTTACTGTAAGTTCACACGGATGTGGAAAACAATTGTTACTCGCCTTACATACCTTATACAGAGGTACCAAGACAATATTGCGTACGGCTATTATAATTACTACAGTAGGTGTCCGCCAGGGGGCGGCAAGTAGCCGATAGCCAGAATCACCAGCCGATCGCCTCAATGGTTGGAAGGCCCACTTTGAAAAGCTCCTCAATAATGACAGGGTATTGCATGATAACTTTATAGAAGTAAAAGTGTCTGAGTCTGTACTCCCAGATATTCCCATTGGCGATATCTCCTTTGCAGAAGTGAAGGCTGCTGCAAAGAGCATTAAGACCAATCGTGCCAGTAGAGTAGATGGTGTTCCCCCTGAGGTCTTTAAAATGGATCTAGGACACTTCCCCCCCGGACACTTCCCCCCCGGACACTTTCCCCCCGGACACTTCCCCCCCGGACACTTCCCCCCCGGACACTTGCCCCCGGACACTTGCCCCCCAGTTAAAGTGTTAAAATTAATAGATCGAGAACCAGTACGGCTTGGCTTGGCTAAGGGGGCTGTCGTCGGTTCCCGTCGCAAATCCCTGGCACAAGCAGCAGACTTTCCGATGTCCTTTTCAGGCTCGTAATAACTGCTGTTGACCAGAGACCGCTAAGGGCAGTCCTCGTCAAACCCTTCCTCTGTTAGTCGGCCGCCCTTTCGCGTGTCCGTACCACCCCTCCCGAACCCCGAAGGGATCGATCATCGAGAACCAGTACGGCTTGGCTAGGAGTCTGTCGTCGTTTCCCGTCGCAAATCCCTGACACAAGCAGGAAGCAGCAGACTTTCCGATGTCCTTTTCAGGCTCGTAATAACTGCTGTTGGCCAGGGACCGCTAAGAGCAGTCCTTGTCCTTTAGACCTAGCGATTTACCAAATCCACCTCTACAGGCAGCAGGAAGTTGGCTAGGCCTAATAGTAGTCAGGTAAACCTGAATACTGCTTAACTTTTCCTTCCCCCCCTGGCCCTTATATACATGAAATGAGTCCCGTACCCCGTAAGTCGCCCCAATATTCGCCCATAAATCGCCCCCAGTTCATTGAGTGTGCCCAAAACCCATGGTCCCGCACCCAGTAGTGATATCGGAATAATCATTTTAAATAAATCCAAAAAATATTCAACTCGCGTTAGGAAAAGTTGAAATACCGCGAACACAGCAACATTTTACAAACATATGGGTTGATTTTATGTCTCAGTTTGTTGAAAAGTTTGCAATGATTCACCTCATCGAAGGCACTCCGTATGTCCATCTGACACACATATGTTCCTTGGTTTTGGTTTTCATTGTTGTGGATTAACTCAAGCAATGCCGCTACCACAATATCTGTTCCCAAGCCCTTACGGTAAGCTGTTTGGAGTTCAGCTGGAGCAATGTTGGTGTAGTAAGTAAAAGTAAAAGTAAATTTTCTTCGGCCACGGATTACGCACAAAGTCTGACGACTTATTTCCAGTGCGGTCCCCTCAGAACTTTACTCCCCAGAGGAAACTCCAGTACTCATTTAGCTACCACTTAACCCGGTTAAAATCACTAGGGCCTCGTGTAGGCCTATTCTCTCTCACTCCCGGGGCCGGGGTGTATTTTCCCTAGTGTATTTTAACCCCCTCCAGTGAAAACTCAACTCACCCCTGCATTTATCAATTTTCACTCTGTGCAAATGCAAATCCATCCCCGGATAAATTTCCCTAGTGTATTCTCACTCCCGGTGTAGGCCTATTATTTATATCTTCTACACTACCGGTACTTTACTGTATTGCCTGACTACTGTATACAAATCTCCAGCGTCAGTGTGGAGCGTGTGTTTGTCTGTGTACTAGACTGCTAGAGCAGTACAGGTAGATGTATCTCTGGTCTTAACTGCAGGCTTATATCGAATTTAAATAATATTGAAATTTAAAATATCATGGCTGCATGGGGGTAAGAATACACACAAGTCCCTAAAAGGTGCCAACCTGCTCCATACTGCCATAGCGCGGGAAATTCAAATGATTGAAAGACATGTAATTTGTACTGGAAAGGGTGGCAGATCAGATCTGCTACCTATATTTTGGCGGTAAATTCAAATCTGTTTTAACATTGCTGCATTGAATACATGAATAGAGTAAGACTAAATGTAATTCATTGAATCAGAATAAATTATTTCTTATCGGTTTAACCCACTCATCCGTTATTGTTGTTGTTTTAACTATTCTGGGACTTCGAGCAGCACTTGAACAACAAAGCTGACTGGTTAACTAGTCTGGGACTTCGAGCAGCACGTGAACAACTAAACCAGCACGTTAACTAGTCTGGGGCATAGATCAGCACGTGAACAAATAAACTGACTGAAGGCTGGATACCTAATCTGGGACTTCGAGCAGCACGTGAACAACTAAGGTGACTGGTTAACTATAGTCTGGGACTTCCAGTAGCATGTGAACAACTACCCTATAAGCATCAGCACGTCAACAACACGTGGATACGACGTAATTATTCGACGTCAACGTGTTGAAAATGACGTCTTGGCCACGTGTATTTTGGAAGTGTCAAACACGTGTTTGAGCACCTCAAACTATGACGTGCTACAGTTTACGTCAAATGACTTGTTAGACACGTGTCAATTACGTCAGCAGACGTCAAATACTACACTGGAACACCACACAAGCACGTCAAATGACGTGCTAGACACGTACTGTAACAATAACAGACGCCAAATTCAAATAACTACACCACACAAGCACTTACGCGTCGCTTTTTACATCGCTTAGATCCATGACATTAAGATTGAAATTGATTTTACTTTCTTGACGGTGTTTGTTGATACTATAATAAAGAAAAAACATTATTATATAATGTAACCAACGGACGATAAATTTAATATCCGAATAAATTGTTAATTAACAACTAATAAACACAAATTAAAATAGTACTGATATTATATTTAGCACAAGTTTGATTTGGAAATGAATATTAAAATTACAAGATGGAGGGGAAAAAATTATTGGCAAAGATAATAGGGGCGTCTTACTATTTTCAACTATTTAATCTGAAAGTGGTTTCCGACTATTTTATACGCTAGGAATCGATTCCGCCGATTCATGTTGTCCAAAAATTTATTCTAATGGGTCAATTTGGCCATTTTCTTGTCATTGGTGGTACTCAGAGTGCGCAATAGCACCACTCACACCCACCATAAGCATATTACCTTCCTACCCAGTCACACCCACCTCATTACCTTCCTACCCACTCAAACCGACTTCATCACCTTCCTACCCACTCACACCCACCTCATTACCTTCCTACCCACTCAAACCCACTTCATTACCTTCCTACCCACTCACACCCACTCCATTACCTTCCTACCCACTCACACCCACCTCATTACCTTCCTACCCACTCACACCCACCATATTACCTTCCTATCCACTCACACCCACCATATCACCTTCATACCCACTCACACCCACCTCATTACCTCCCTACCCACTCACACCCACCACATTACCTTCCTATCCTACCCACACGCACCCACCTCATTACTTTCCTACCCACTCACACCCACCGGCTATATAAATAACTAACTAAAATATACCCACCACTAATATATACTGTACTCATACTGTAGTCAGTCAGTAGGTATAAGTGGTAAGTAGATGTGTCATTAAGACGTGTTCAAGACGTAATTTTAGGTAATTATTTCCAACATGAAAAGTATCACACAGATACGTGCCGTCAAGACGTGTTCATGACGTCATTTTAGGTAATTATATCCACCATGTATAAGTCTTATACAGGAACGTGTCAACAAGACGTGTTCAAGACGTAATTTTACGTAATTACGTCAACCATCAAAACTTTGAGTTCTTGCAACAAACATAATTGACGTAAAATGACGTCCACATACCTGTTGAGGTGTAAAAATAGACGTCAAATGCTTATAGGGTAAGCTGACTGGTTAACTAGTCTGGGACTTCGAGCGAAAATGCAATTTGAGGAGGGGGGGGGGGGGGGGGGGGGGGTGATCGGGGGATTTTGGATTAACTTCTATCAGTAAAATGTAAAGAACATTTATTATTTGCTTGTTAAATCCCTTGTCCCAGACTTGTTAACCAGGCAGCTTAGTTGTACGTGCTGCTCGAAATCCCAGACTAGTTAACAGTCAGCTTAGTTTTTCACGTGCTGCTCGAAGTCCCAGACTAGGTAACCAGCCAGTTTAGTTGTTCACGTGCTGCACGAAGCCCCAGACTAGTTAACGTGCTGGTTTAGTTGTTCAGGTGCTGCTCGAAGTCCCAGACTGTAACCGGCCAGTTTAGTTGTTCACGTGGTGCTCGAAGCCCCAGACTACCGGTAGTTAGCGTGCTGGTTTAGTTGTTCACGTGCTGCTCGAAGTCCCAGAATAGATAAATCAACAACATTAACGGATGAGTGAGTTAAACCGATAATAAATAATTTATTCTGATTCAATGAATTGCATTGGCAGATTGGTCTTACTCTATTCGTGTATTCAATGTTAAAACAGATTTGAATTTACCGCCAATATATAGGTGGCAGATCTGATCTGCCACCCTTTCCAGTACAAATAACATGTCATTCAATCATTTGAATTTCCCGCGCTATGGAGCAGGGTGGCACCTTTTAGGGACTTGTATGTTGCATGGTTATTGGTTATGCACCTGCGCGAGGCTATTTTATTCTATTAATAAATAAACCATATTCTGGAACATTTTTTTAAATGTATGAATAGCTACATAATAGTATGATTAAAGATGTAATGCACTGTTGCCCAGCTACGTATTTGGATAAACAAAATATCCCAGATTATGATGCATTTCAGCATTTATTAAATAGAATAAAATAGCCTCGCGCAGGTGCATAACCATGCAACATTTGAACGCCCAATCTCAGCTATTTTTCAACGAAATTCAAATTGTGTTACATATTTGAAATCCTTGCAGGGCCAGCTTTCCATTGGTACAAACAAAACACTATATGGTAGAAGAATAACTGCGGTGTAACTGGTGTAATATCGCTGGAGACACTTTTTTTAAACGCTTCTAGCTAAAAGATTGAAAGCAAAAATGAAAATTATGGCTCACCCAGTCAGTGGTCGGGAGGTGAAACTATCTATGTTTCAAATTTCATGCAATCTCATTACGATTTGTAGAAACATTAGGGGGGGGGGGGGGGGGGGGGGGGGTGGCGTGTCACTGAATTACGACACTATATTCTGGGACATGGTGTACTGTATCACACTCCCTGAATTTTCACTGATTTGTCTTATTTTTACAAGAATACCCCGACCGGTTGAGTGCGCCCGGGGGAACACCCCCCCCCCCCCCCCCCCCCCCCCCCATCGCTACGCCACGCCTCTGATCTGGCGCGATTTGCAGAATATTGTGAACTGGCGCGGTGAGGTGAGGTGCAACAGGGGCGACAGGGCTCTCAAAGCTCGTGCTCTCAACGAGCTCTTAAAGTTTGTGCAAACTGCTGAAGTCAGGAAGTGACTGAGTGAGACAGTGAGAACAAGAATTTGCCACTAAAAATTTCGCTCGCGTTTCATTTACATTTTGTATTGTTAAAATCAAAAATCGCTCTATTCATAAATTGATTTAATTTGAGTTTTGTGTGTTTCTTAAAAGACAAAAGAACAACACATAAATAGGCCTATACTGTATAATTCAAGTTAATAATACATACATACAGCTGTACAATCTGACAGTATATTGAATTGTTAATTATTGACATGGTAAGGGTAACAAATTGATTGGCCAATGTAATGATATAATTCTGGAGAAAAGCCGAATATACGAATACTACTGCAGTACTGTACAGCTGTAGGCCGAAAAATTATTTCTAGTATTACCGGTATGTTACAATCTACAGAACTAATCTGCTAATCCAGTAATCAGATGTTTCAATTAAATATCAGATGTTTTAAAGAGAGAACCCGGGACAAGAAGTTTTATTAATGAATGGTTTGAAACTGTGATTCATTTTTTTTTTATATTTTCAAAAAAATTTTCTAGTAGGTTTAGGCAGTTAGGTTGGTATTGGCGCGATTTCGGACCTGCCACTGGCGCGGTTTAACCCTGCCCCGGTATGGTAAAAAATTATCCTTCACCGGTAACATGGGGTATTTTTATACCCCAAATTGATAAGACATTTTAAGTAACATTAAACAGAAAAACACTTGCAATCCCCCTCCCAGAATTTGCCAAATGGTGAAAAAATAAGTTGTGAATTTTTTTTTCAATTTGGTTGAAGTCTACCCAACGCTCAATGCCACAAAAGTTATCCCACTACAATCGCGATCATCGTTAACGTCGCGATGGGGCGTTTTGCAACAAGATACTATCATAGCGAAGCATTAGCTGTGAGAGTGTTTCTCATTTTAGGTTTTTTAGTGGTGTTATGGGTCAAGTACACCCTGAAGTATACCATTGCAGTTCCAATAAGCATAAAATGAGTCAAATACCACCACTAAAAGTCAACAAAGTGATATATATATATACAGATATATCACCTCGCAATAGCACAAGATCTTGAATTGTAATATGAAATAGGCCTATACACCATGACTGCAAAAAAGTATACTGATGATTTGGTCATAAAATGTGATTATTGTCCAACTAAATTATACATTGCAGTTTCAATGAACCCAAAATGAAACCCAAAAGGCCAGAACACCTCTAAGAAAGCCTACACAATAATAATTATTCACATATGCTTAGCAATCTATCGCATCGCGATTAGGCCGAAGTCTTGGCTTGTGAAATACAGGCCATACACAATACAGTAGCTTCTTAATACTGATAATTTGGTCTTAAAAGACAAAGTTAAAACATGCCTCTAGCTGTCTAGTACAACTAAATCGACCATTGTGGTTCCAATGAAACCAAAATGAGTCACAATGCACCACTAAACGAGCACCATAACGTTATGGGGTATTTTTATACCCCATTTGATTTGATTTGATTTGATTTTTTTACGTCAACAACAAATTATATGCACTAAACAGATAAAATCGCAATGTAAAGCGAAACAACGATGAGAAACAACAATTAATATTATATAACTATGCATAGTAGTGTACTATATGGCACGGTAACATGAGAGATGTTGCACAATTGCATTAGTTTTAAAACAAATGGGTCTCAACATCACAAGCGTAGGTAAAATATAATTAATGTTAATGTGCAGTATAAACAAGAAGGATATCGTATGTAGTGAATATAAATATAGATATGTAAGTAAATATGAGTGTAAATATAATTAATGTAACGTACTGTAAAAACAAGAAGGATAGCGTATGTAGTGACGTGTGGATGGCCTCATGAGGTTTCACCTCGTTTCCATGAGGGTCCATCTTACCTAACTAAGTTGTTTTCAAATTAAGGGCCCATAACATTTTTCATAAACAAAATTTTATGGGTTTGACCCACACAATCGTTAGATTACAAGTTTTTTGGAAGATACTATGAAGTTGGACATACATAATATGAGAGATTGTCGAAAAATATCAAAAGTAATCCCCTTGGGGTATTATTTTACCCCACGTTACCGGGGGAGGGTTAAAGACACCATCAGGTGCACGTTTTAGAAGTATTGCAGTGACGGTTTCACCCCCGGCGCCCGGCACCCGGTTAAAATAGGCCTACCCAAAATACCCTAGTGAATTCTAAATTTCTAACCGGCAACCGGGGGGTGAAAATACACTACCGGTACCGGTCAGCCGGTAGTGAATTTTAACCGGGGGGTGAATTTTTAGGGGGGTGGAAATTATCAGCTACACCGGCCTAGGCTGCTAGGTTCTAGGCTACTAGGCCTACCAGACTACCGGTACTGTTTACTGTACTAGATCGCCGTACTGTCGTTCCGTACTGTCGTACCGCTGTACCGTAGGCCTACCTTCTCTGCCTCTGGTCTCCGTAGTCCTTACAGCCTTACACCGTAAAGGTATCCCTGTAATAAAGAAACATAGCGAGTTGGCAGGTTGGAGACGCGCGCTCGCTTCTCCCGGCTTCCATCCCACCGCGATCATTGTAATTGCAGCGTCCCGTGACTCGTTTCTCCCTCGCCATGTATCCAATAGGCCTATCGTGTCAACGACAACGCGGAACCATCATCGAGTCGCTCTTACTCCAACAGATCCGCCATCTTTCAGTCGTTGTCGTCTCTAACAGACAGACTAAGCTCTAACTCCAACATCCCCATCTAATTTAACTTTGAGGCGGGATATTAATTCGCCAGATGGGATTTGCGTCCAGTCCCCCCCCCCCCCCCCTCCCCCCCTCTCTAGAAATAATACTAAAATTAGCTCAGTAGCGGTACACAATTGACTATCAATTACAGTTGGATATTTTTTATTATATTGATTTATTTTTTTTTTAATAATTTAATATTATTTAATATAATTTGATATAATTTAATTTTATAATTTAATCTATGAAATTATTAATTTCTGTACCGAGTTTGAGACCTGGGTGCCGCAGCAAATTTTTTTCGTAAATTTGAATCCTTAATATTTCATTAAAATTTGATAAACCGTGCTATAATCACAGTTATGGATTTTGTAGCAAGATACTCTGAACTGAATAGTGCATTTCATATCTGTGGATGTGGAGTGGAACCTAATGAACAGGATATATTTATTGTGTTTTTCTATTAATCGAAATAATTGGACAATTTATCATTCGGAATTTGCATACGATACACTGCATGAATTATAAAATTCGTAAAAATTATATTTTAATATTTAATGTATCATATTACTATTTGTATACACCATTTTAATGATAATTCATATTGAAAATAAAATTGTTACAGTATAAGACTTTGACATATTTAACATAATTTTGAGATGTTACCGGTGTAACATAATTTTCACTCTCAATGCAAAATCACTCCCCGGTTAAAATTCCCTAGTGTATTCTCACTCCCGGGTTGCATTTTCCCTAGTGTATTTAACCCCCTCCAGTGAAAACTCACCTCTGTGCAAATCCACGGTATTCATTTATAGTGTGATAACCCTCGTTTATGTATAACACAATCTGTTTTGCTACCTTTACAAAAGTATATTGATAGTTAATTTATATTACATACGGTATGTAGTTTCCGTACGAGTATGGTGCTGGCCATTCATTATATTTATTTCTTATTTATTCAACTTTTCACAAATTTTACAAACGCCAATTTGAGTTCAAATTACTTATCGCGAAAACTTTGATGCATGATGTGATGAGTGAAAGTAGTGTGTCGTGTCATAGTGTAGTACACAGGGCTATCTATTAGGATTTTTAGCTGAATTAAAGAAAATGTTTCATTCAATATTGGGAATATCAATCAATAACAGATAATTTCTATATTTTACTAATTGTGTTTTCGACAAAAAGTCACTTCGATACATGATTTTTGTGTTGAAGTTACAGTATAACGAAGTATCAGGTACTGCAGCCCATTCCTTTTTAAATGTAATTACATTAAATATTTTGGACAACCGTGACTATACGTGGAATACATATCTGTATATACGTGGAATACATATCTGTCTATACGTGGAATACATATCTGTCTATACCTGGAATAAATATCTGTCTTACGTGGAATAAATATCTGTCTATACGTGGAATAAATATTTGACTATACCTGGAATACATATCTGTCTATACGTGGAATATCTGTCTATACCTGGAATAAATATCTGACTATACCTGGAATAAATATCTGTCTATACCTGGAATACATATCTGTCTATACGTGGAATACATATCTGTCTATACCTGGAATAAATATCTGTCTTACGTGGAGTAAATATCTGTCTATACGTGGAATAAATATTTGACTATACCTGGAATACATATCTGTCTATTCGTGGAATATCTGTCTATACCTGGAATAAATATCTGTCTATACCTGGAATACATATCTGTCTATACCTGGAATACATATCTGACTATACCTGGAATATATATCTGTCTATATGCTGGAATACATATCTGTCTACGTGGAATAAATATCTGACTATACCTGGAATAGATATCTGTCTAAACGTGGAATACATATCTGTCTATACCTGGAATAAATATCTGTCTATACCTAGAATAAATATCTGTCTATACCTGGAATCTGTCTATACCTGGAATACATATCTGTCTATGTCTGGAATACATATCTGTCTATACGTGGAATAGATATCTGTCTAAACGTGGAATACATATCTGTCTATACCTGGAATAAATATCTGTCTATACCTAGAATAAATATCTGTCTATACCTGGAATCTGTCTATACCTGGAATACATATCTGTCTATACGTGGAATAGATATCTGTCTAAACGTGGAATACATATCTGTCTATACCTGGAATAAATATCTGTCTATACCTAGAATAAATATCTGTCTATACCTGGAATCTGTCTATACCTGGAATACATATCTGTCTACACCTGGAATACCAGGTAGTGTAGAAGCAGGGCTACTGGAATACCAGGTAGTGTAGAAGCAGGGCTACTGGAATACCAGGTAGTGTAGTAGTAGTAGCAGGGCTACTGGAATACCAGGTAGTGTAGTAGCAGGGCTACTGGAATACCATGTAGTGTAGTAGCAGGGCTACTGGAATACCAGGTAGTGTAGTAGCAGGGCTACTGGAATACCAGGTAGTGAAGTAGCAGGGCCACTGGAATACCAGGTAGTGTAGTAGCAGGGCTACTGGAATACCAGGTAGTGTAGAAGCAGGGCTACTGGAATACAAGGTAGTTTTGTACTGTAGCAGGGCTACTGGAATACCAGGTAGTGTAGTAGCAGGGCTACTGGAATACCAGGTAGTGTAGTAGCAGGGGTACTGGAATACCAGGTAGTGTAGTAGAAGGGCTACTGGAATACCAGGTAGTGTAGTAGCAGGGGTACTGGAATACCAGGTAGTGTAGTAGAAGGGCTACTGGAATACCAGGTAGTGTAGTAGCAGGGCTACTGGAATACCAGGTAGTGTAGTAGCAGGGCTACTGGAATACCAGGTAGTGTAGTAGCAGGGCTACTGGAATACCATGTAGTGAAGTGTAGCAGGGCTACTGGAATACCATTAGTGTAGTAGTAGTAGCAGGGCTACTGGAATACCAGGTAGTGTAGTAGCAGGGCTACTGGAATACCAGGTAGTGAAGTAGCAGGGCCACTGGAATACCAGGTAGTGTAGTAGCAGGGCTACTGGAATACCAGGTAGTGTAGTAGCAGGGGTACTGGAATACCATTAGTGTAGTAGTAGTAGCAGGGCTACTGGAATACCAGGTAGTGTAGAAGCAGGACTACTGGAATACAAGGTAGTTTTGTACTGTAGCAGGGCTACTGGAATACCAGGTAGTGTAGTAGCAGGGCCACTGGAATACCAGGTAGTGTAGTAGCAGGGCTACTGGAATACCAGGTAGTGTAGAAGCAGGGCTACTGGTATACAAGGTAGTTTTGTACTGTAGCAGGGCTACTGGAATACCAGGTAGTGTAGTAGCAGGGCTACTGGAATACCAGGTAGTGTAGTAGCAGGGGTACTGGAATACCAGGTAGTGTAGTAGAAGGGCTACTGGAATACCAGGTAGTGTAGTAGCAGGGCTACTGGAATACCAGGTAGTGTAGAAGCAGGGCTACTGGAATACAAGGTAGTTTTGTACTGTAGCAGGGCTACTGGAATACCAGGTAGTGTAGTAGCAGGGCTACTGGAATACCAGGTAGTGTAGTAGCAGGGGTACTGGAATACCAGGTAGTGTAGTAGCAGGGCTACTGGAATACCAGGTAGTGTAGTAGCAGGGCTACTGGAATACCAGGTAGTGTAGTAGTAGTAGCAGGGGTACTGGAATACCAGGTAGTGTAGTAGCAGGGCTACTGGAATACCAGGTAGTGTAGTAGCAGGGCTACTGGAATACCAGGTAGTGTAGTAGCAGGGCTACTGGAATACCAGGTAGTGTAGTAGTAGTAGCAGGGGTACTGGAATACCAAGTAGTGTAGTAGCAGGGCTACTGGAATACCAGGTAGTGTAGTAGCAGGGGTACTGGAATACCAGGTAGTGAAGTAGCAGGGCCACTGGAATACCAGGTAGTGTAGTAGCAGGGCTACTGGAATACCAGGTAGTGTAGTAGCAGGGGTACTGGAATACCAGGTAGTGTAGTAGAAGGGCTACTGGAATACCAGGTAGTGTAGTAGCAGGGCTACTGGAATACCAGGTAGTGTAGTAGCAGGGGTACTGGAATACCAGGTAGTGTAGTAGCAGGGCCACTGGAATACCAGGTAGTGTAGTAGCAGGGGTACTGGAATACCAGGTAGTGTAGTAGCAGGGGTACTGGAATACCAGGTAGTGTAGTAGCAGGGCCACTGGAATACCAGGTAGTGTAGTAGCAGGGCCACTGGAATACCAGGTAGTGTAGTAGCAGGGGTACTGGAATACCAGGTAGTGTAGTAGAAGGGCTACTGGAATACCAGGTAGTGTAGTAGCAGGGCTACTGGAATACCAGGTAGTGTAGTAGCAGGGGTACTGGAATACCAGGTAGTGTAGTAGCAGGGCTACTGGAATACCAGGTAGTGTAGTAGCAGGGGTACTGGAATACCAGGTAGTGTAGTAGCAGGGGTACTGGAATACCAGGTAGTGTAGTAGCAGGGGTACTGGAATACCAGGTAGTGTAGTAGCAGGGCCACTGGAATACCAGGTAGTGTAGTAGCAGGGCCACTGGAATACCAGGTAGTGTAGTAGCAGGGGTACTGGAATACCAGGTAGTGTAGTAGCAGGGCCACTGGAATACCAGGTAGTGTAGTAGCAGGGGTACTGGAATACCAGGTAGTGTAGTAGCAGGGGTACTGGAATACCAGGTAGTGTAGTAGCAGGGCCACTGGAATACCAGGTAGTGTAGTAGCAGGGCCACTGGAATACCAGGTAGTGTAGTAGCAGGGGTACTGGAATACCAGGTAGTGTAGTAGAAGGGCTACTGGAATACCAGGTAGTGTAGTAGCAGGGCTACTGGAATACCAGGTAGTGTAGTAGCAGGGGTACTGGAATACCAGGTAGTGTAGTAGCAGGGCTACTGGAATACCAGGTAGTGTAGTAGCAGGGCCACTGGAATACCAGGTAGTGTAGTAGCAGGGCTACTGGAATACCAGGTAGTGTAGTAGCAGGGGTACTGGAATACCAGGTAGTGTAGTAGAAGGGCTACTGGAATACCAGGTAGTGTAGTAGCAGGGGTACTGGAATACCAGGTAGTGTAGTAGCAGGGCTACTGGAATACCAGGTAGTGAAGTAGCAGGGCCACTGGAATACCAGGTAGTGTAGTAGCAGGGCTACTGGAATACCAGGTAGTGTAGTAGCAGGGGTACTGGAATACCATTAGTGTAGTAGTAGTAGCAGGGCTACTGGAATACCAGGTAGTGTAGAAGCAGGACTACTGGAATACAAGGTAGTTTTGTACTGTAGCAGGGCTACTGGAATACCAGGTAGTGTAGTAGCAGGGCCACTGGAATACCAGGTAGTGTAGTAGCAGGGCTACTGGAATACCAGGTAGTGTAGAAGCAGGGCTACTGGTATACAAGGTAGTTTTGTACTGTAGCAGGGCTACTGGAATACCAGGTAGTGTAGTAGCAGGGCTACTGGAATACCAGGTAGTGTAGTAGCAGGGGTACTGGAATACCAGGTAGTGTAGTAGAAGGGCTACTGGAATACCAGGTAGTGTAGTAGCAGGGCTACTGGAATACCAGGTAGTGTAGAAGCAGGGCTACTGGAATACAAGGTAGTTTTGTACTGTAGCAGGGCTACTGGAATACCAGGTAGTGTAGTAGCAGGGCTACTGGAATACCAGGTAGTGTAGTAGCAGGGGTACTGGAATACCAGGTAGTGTAGTAGCAGGGCTACTGGAATACCAGGTAGTGTAGTAGCAGGGCTACTGGAATACCAGGTAGTGTAGTAGTAGTAGCAGGGGTACTGGAATACCAGGTAGTGTAGTAGCAGGGCTACTGGAATACCAGGTAGTGTAGTAGCAGGGCTACTGGAATACCAGGTAGTGTAGTAGCAGGGCTACTGGAATACCAGGTAGTGTAGTAGTAGTAGCAGGGGTACTGGAATACCAAGTAGTGTAGTAGCAGGGCTACTGGAATACCAGGTAGTGTAGTAGCAGGGGTACTGGAATACCAGGTAGTGAAGTAGCAGGGCCACTGGAATACCAGGTAGTGTAGTAGCAGGGCTACTGGAATACCAGGTAGTGTAGTAGCAGGGGTACTGGAATACCAGGTAGTGTAGTAGAAGGGCTACTGGAATACCAGGTAGTGTAGTAGCAGGGCTACTGGAATACCAGGTAGTGTAGTAGCAGGGGTACTGGAATACCAGATAGTGTAGTAGCAGGGCCACTGGAATACCAGGTAGTGTAGTAGCAGGGGTACTGGAATACCAGGTAGTGTAGTAGCAGGGGTACTGGAATACCAGGTAGTGTAGTAGCAGGGCCACTGGAATACCAGGTAGTGTAGTAGCAGGGCCACTGGAATACCAGGTAGTGTAGTAGCAGGGGTACTGGAATACCAGGTAGTGTAGTAGAAGGGCTACTGGAATACCAGGTAGTGTAGTAGCAGGGCTACTGGAATACCAGGTAGTGTAGTAGCAGGGGTACTGGAATACCAGGTAGTGTAGTAGCAGGGCTACTGGAATACCAGGTAGTGTAGTAGCAGGGGTACTGGAATACCAGGTAGTGTAGTAGCAGGGGTACTGGAATACCAGGTAGTGTAGTAGCAGGGGTACTGGAATACCAGGTAGTGTAGTAGCAGGGCCACTGGAATACCAGGTAGTGTAGTAGCAGGGCCACTGGAATACCAGGTAGTGTAGTAGCAGGGGTACTGGAATACCAGGTAGTGTAGTAGCAGGGCCACTGGAATACCAGGTAGTGTAGTAGCAGGGGTACTGGAATACCAGGTAGTGTAGTAGCAGGGGTACTGGAATACCAGGTAGTGTAGTAGCAGGGCCACTGGAATACCAGGTAGTGTAGTAGCAGGGCCACTGGAATACCAGGTAGTGTAGTAGCAGGGGTACTGGAATACCAGGTAGTGTAGTAGAAGGGCTACTGGAATACCAGGTAGTGTAGTAGCAGGGCTACTGGAATACCAGGTAGTGTAGTAGCAGGGGTACTGGAATACCAGGTAGTGTAGTAGCAGGGCTACTGGAATACCAGGTAGTGTAGTAGCAGGGCCACTGGAATACCAGGTAGTGTAGTAGCAGGGCTACTGGAATACCAGGTAGTGTAGTAGCAGGGGTACTGGAATACCAGGTAGTGTAGTAGAAGGGCTACTGGAATACCAGGTAGTGTAGTAGCAGGGCTACTGGAATACCAGGTAGTGTAGTAGCAGGGCCACTGGAATACCAGGTAGTGTAGTAGCAGGGCTACTGGAATACCAGGTAGTGTAGTAGCAGGGGTACTGGAATACCAGGTAGTGTAGTAGAAGGGCTACTGGAATACCAGGTAGTGTAGTAGCAGGGCTACTGGAATACCAGGTAGTGTAGAAGCAGGGCTACTGGAATACAAGGTAGTTTTGTACTGTAGCAGGGCTACTGGAATACCAGGTAGTGTAGTAGAAGGGCTACTGGAATACCAGGTAGTGTAGTAGCAGGGGTACTGGAATACCAGGTAGTGTAGTAGAAGGGCTACTGGAATACCAGGTAGTGTAGTAGCAGGGCTACTGGAATACCAGGTAGTGTAGTAGCAGGGCTACTGGAATACCAGGTAGTGTAGTAGCAGGGCTACTGGAATACCATGTAGTGAAGTGTAGCAGGGCTACTGGAATACCATTAGTGTAGTAGTAGTAGCAGGGCTACTGGAATACCAGGTAGTGTAGTAGCAGGGCTACTGGAATACCAGGTAGTGTAGAAGCAGGGCTACTGGAATACAAGGTAGTTTTGTACTGTAGCAGGGCTACTGGAATACCAGGTAGTGTAGTAGCAGGGCTACTGGAATACCAGGTAGTGTAGTAGCAGGGCTACTGGAATACCAGGTAGTGTAGTAGCAGGGCTACTGGAATACCATGTAGTGAAGTGTAGCAGGGCTACTGGAATACCATTAGTGTAGTAGTAGTAGCAGGGCTACTGGAATACCAGGTAGTGTAGTTGCAGGGCTACTGGAATACCAGGTAGTGTAGAAGCAGGGCTACTGGAATACAAGGTAGTTTTGTACTGTAGCAGGGCTACTGGAATACCAGGTAGTGTAGTAGCAGGGCCACTGGAATACCAGGTAGTGTAGTAGCAGGGCTACTGGAATACCAGGTAGTGTAGAAGCAGGGCTACTGGAATACAAGGTAGTTTTGTACTGTAGCAGGGCTACTGGAATACCAGGTAGTGTAGTAGCAGGGCTACTGGAATACCAGGTAGTGTAGTAGCAGGGGTACTGGAATACCAGGTAGTGTAGTAGAAGGGCTACTGGAATACCAGGTAGTGTAGTAGCAGGGCTACTGGAATACCAGGTAGTGTAGAAGCAGGGCTACTGGAATACAAGGTAGTTTTGTACTGTAGCAGGGCTACTGGAATACCAGGTAGTGTAGTAGCAGGGCTACTGGAATACCAGGTAGTGTAGTAGCAGGGCTACTGGAATACCAGGTAGTGTAGTAGCAGGGGTACTGGAATACCAGGTAGTGAAGTAGCAGGGCCACTGGAATACCAGGTAGTGTAGTAGCAGGGCTACTGGAATACCAGGTAGTGTAGTAGCAGGGCTACTGGAATACCAGGTAGTGTAGTAGTAGTAGCAGGGGTACTGGAATACCAGGTAGTGTAGTAGCAGGGCTACTGGAATACCAGGTAGTGTAGTAGCAGGGCTACTGGAATACCAGGTAGTGTAGTAGCAGGGCTACTGGAATACCAGGTAGTGTAGTAGCAGGGCTACTGGAATACCAGGTAGTGTAGTAGTAGTAGCAGGGGTACTGGAATACCAGGTAGTGTAGTAGCAGGGCTACTGGAATACCAGGTAGTGTAGTAGCAGGGGTACTGGAATACCAGGTAGTGAAGTAGCAGGGCCACTGGAATACCAGGTAGTGTAGTAGCAGGGCTACTGGAATACCAGGTAGTGTAGTAGCAGGGGTACTGGAATACCAGGTAGTGTAGTAGAAGGGCTACTGGAATACCAGGTAGTGTAGTAGCAGGGCTACTGGAATACCAGGTAGTGTAGTAGCAGGGGTACTGGAATACCAGGTAGTGTAGTAGCATGGCTACTGGAATACCAGGTAGTGTAGTAGCAGGGCTACTGGAATACCAGGTAGTGTAGTAGCAGGGCCACTGGAATACCAGGTAGTGTAGTAGCAGGGGTACTGGAATACCAGGTAGTGTAGTAGCAGGGGTACTGGAATACCAGGTAGTGTAGTAGCAGGGCCACTGGAATACCAGGTAGTGTAGTAGCAGGGCCACTGGAATACCAGGTAGTGTAGTAGCAGGGGTACTGGAATACCAGGTAGTGTAGTAGAAGGGCTACTGGAATACCAGGTAGTGTAGTAGCAGGGCTACTGGAATACCAGGTAGTGTAGTAGCAGGGGTACTGGAATACCAGGTAGTGTAGTAGCAGGGCTACTGGAATACCAGGTAGTGTAGTAGCAGGGCCACTGGAATACCAGGTAGTGTAGTAGCAGGGCTACTGGAATACCAGGTAGTGTAGTAGCAGGGGTACTGGAATACCAGGTAGTGTAGTAGAAGGGCTACTGGAATACCAGGTAGTGTAGTAGCAGGGCTACTGGAATACCAGGTAGTGTAGTAGCAGGGCCACTGGAATACCAGGTAGTGTAGTAGCAGGGCTACTGGAATACCAGGTAGTGTAGTAGCAGGGGTACTGGAATACCAGGTAGTGTAGTAGAAGGGCTACTGGAATACCAGGTAGTGTAGTAGCAGGGCTACTGGAATACCAGGTAGTGTAGAAGCAGGGCTACTGGAATACAAGGTAGTTTGTACTGTAGCAGGGCTACTGGAATACCAGGTAGTGTAGTAGAAGGGCTACTGGAATACCAGGTAGTGTAGTAGCAGGGGTACTGGAATACCAGGTAGTGTAGTAGAAGGGCTACTGGAATACCAGGTAGTGTAGTAGCAGGGCTACTGGAATACCAGGTAGTGTAGTAGCAGGGCTACTGGAATACCAGGTAGTGTAGTAGCAGGGCTACTGGAATACCAGGTAGTGAAGTATAGCAGGGCTACTGGAATACCATTAGTGTAGTAGTAGTAGCAGGGCTACTGGAATACCAGGTAGTGTAGTAGCAGGGCTACTGGAATACCAGGTAGTGTAGAAGCAGGGCTACTGGAATACAAGGTAGTTTTGTACTGTAGCAGGGCTACTGGAATACCAGGTAGTGTAGTAGCAGGGCTACTGGAATACCAGGTAGTGTAGTAGCAGGGGTACTGGAATACCAGGTAGTGTAGTAGAAGGGCTACTGGAATACCAGGTAGTGTAGTAGCAGGGCTACTGGAATACCAGGTAGTGTAGTAGCAGGGGTACTGGAATACCAGGTAGTGTAGTAGAAGGGCTACTGGAATACCAGGTAGTGTAGTAGCAGGGCTACTGGAATACCAGGTAGTGTAGTAGCAGGGCTACTGGAATACCAGGTAGTGTAGTAGCAGGGCTACTGGAATACCATGTAGTGAAGTGTAGCAGGGCTACTGGAATACCATTAGTGTAGTAGTAGTAGCAGGGCTACTGGAATACCAGGTAGTGTAGTAGCAGGGCTACTGGAATACCAGGTAGTGTAGAAGCAGGGCTACTGGAATACAAGGTAGTTTTGTACTGTAGCAGGGCTACTGGAATACCAGGTAGTGTAGTAGCAGGGCTACTGGAATACCAGGTAGTGTAGTAGCAGGGCTACTGGAATACCAGGTAGTGTAGTAGCAGGGCTACTGGAATACCAGGTAGTGTAGTAGCAGGGCTACTGGAATACCAGGTAGTGTAGTAGCAGGGCTACTGGAATACCAGGTAGTGTAGTAGCAGGGGTACTGGAATACCAGGTAGTGTAGTAGCAGGGCTACTGGAATACCAGGTAGTGTAGTAGCAGGGCTACTGGAATACCAGGTAGTGTAGAAGCAGGGCTACTGGAATACCAGGTAGTGTAGAAGCAGGGCTACTGGAATACAAGGTAGTTTTGTACTGTAGCAGGGCTACTGGAATACCAGGTAGTGTAGTAGCAGGGGTACTGGAATACCAGGTAGTGTAGTAGCAGGGCTACTGGAATACCAGGTAGTGTAGTAGCAGGGCTACTGGAATACCAGGTAGTGTAGTAGCAGGGCTACTGGAATACCAGGTAGTGTAGTAGTAGTAGCAGGGCTACTGGAATACCAGGTAGTGTAGTAGTAGTAGCAGGGCTACTGGAATACCAGGTAGTGTAGTAGCAGGGCTACTGGAATACCAGGTAGTGTAGTAGCAGGGCTACTGGAATACCAGGTAGTGTAGAAGCAGGGCTACTGGAATACCAGGTAGTGTAGTAGTAGTAGCAGGGCTACTGGAACACCTGGTAGTGTAGTAGAAGGGCTACTGGAATACCAGGTAGTGTAGTAGTAGTAGCAGGGCTACTAGAATACCAGGTAGTGTAGTGTAGCAGGGCTACTGGAATACCAGGTAGTGTATAGTAGAAGGGCTACTGGAATACCAGGCAGTGTTGTACTATAGCAGGACTACTAGAATACCAGGTAGTGTAGTGTAGCATGGCTACTGGAATACCAGGCAGTGTAGTAGCAGGGCTACTGGAATACCAGGTAGTGTTGTACTGTAGCAGGGCTACTGGAATACCAGTAGCAGATATTAACCAATGGGGATGTCTTGTTTTCCCCAATAATCTATTTGGTTTCGATTTCACCACTTGTTGTGTTCATTTGTCAGTTCGGGTGACGAAACGGCTTTAAAATCGGTGACCCGGTACGGAATATTACCGGATGAAACGGCATGTAACCCAACCTTCCTTTCTAGTATAGTAAGTAAGTGTAAGCATTAAACGTATCTATATTCCACTATAATCTAATGGGTGCGCATTGTAACGCAGCGTTCTCAATCATCCACTAATGACAGCCCGCAGTGCACCAGATGTTACTGTACTGTAGTATAGCTATCCTGTGTACCATTCACTGCTATGCTAATATAAACAATTCCCTCCCTAGACCCGCAATTGGTTAATGCTAACTGCTTTGGAATGTACAAACTTATCATGCTTATACTATTTTTATGTGCTGCGTATTATGTATTTTTATTTGTATTTAATTTACTGCCGGAGTCTATAATCTGTAATACTCACTGTCCCGTCCACCCACCGGGATGTAGAATTTTAATTATTTTAATTGATTTCAATGATATTCTAGTTATTTATATGTATTTATAAGAAGATTATATAATGTATAGCTTTTACAATTTAATGAATTAGGTTAAAACTATCAGTTGTATTAACTGCTTAATAATAATTAGAAATAATATTGTGTAATATTTCAGTTATGATTTATAAATGTACTATTTACTGTAAATATTAGAATTCTCAATCCCCCCCCCCCCCCCCCCCCCACCCACCCACCCACCCACCCCCTGCCTTACTACTGTACTCACTAGCAAAGGTACCGGAAGTTATACTAGCTGTTATATACGATGGATTAGTTAGGTTCTATGGTATGTTAGTATTGATGATTGGCTAACAATTTATCAACATTTCGTCTATTTTGCTTTATTTCAATGTCAGTTACCAGTTTGGAAATGTTTTGATTATATCGAATTTCAGTAAACAATCCAGTAATCAGTTGTTGTGATTCTTTAGAATAATAATTATATTATAGTAAGTCGTTACCAGTTTAGTTAATTAATTATTGTTCAATCCTTCAATCATAATCATCGATGTTGTGAATGCCGCATTCTTTTCTGTGCTAAACGGCATACGGTACCGGTACCCACTACTGGACATTGATTAGAACCGCTTTAGATAAGTAGCAATTGGTAAATAATTGGCTGTTGTTTCAGATCGATGGAAGTTGTTGTTATTGATTTTGCACCAACTCCATCAATGCTCTGGTCATTTCATTGTCATTTATAACCAATCAATTCCCATTTCTCTTTCTCTTTGTTGGGAAATCTCTCCTATGGAATGGAATTCATATTTTTTTCCATTATATTATTACTCTGGGGATTTTATTTATATCACTTCAAATTTATATATTTCTAAAATCTGGTGATATATATTATAATATACAGGATTGTTGGTTGCTAGAGTTAGAGTAGGTCTACATCTAGCCATCCTACTTAACTTACTGACCCTTGTTTTATTATTTACACAGTACGGCAGTTACAGCCTCTAAGAAATATAAAATAACACTTAAGTAACTCACCGAATGCGATTAAGTACCTAGTTTCTCAAAAAAGTCCCGATATACAAAGTCAGTAACCATGGATACCTGTACTCATCAGCCTGGTATTATTTATAGGCAATAGGAATATAGGGCATTGTGCAGTAATTATTTTAGAACAAATCTATTTATATTTGAAAACTTATAATGAGGAATATTGAGAAGATATGTTAGTTTATCTCGCTCTGATAAAACGATATATAAAATGGTAAGTTATTTATATTTTGGTATTTGTATTATATTGATACTGATTTTTTTTATATATATTGCGTATGTATGTATATGTGTTGTGGGGCGAGCGACGAAAGTAAGCGAGCTTAGCATACAGGTACCACTAACTCAATTGGTGTGTCTGTCGATCTGTTGTTCTGTCGATCTGTTGTTCTGTTGTGTCCAATTTTAAACGTTAATAACTCAGCCAAATGTTAATGAAATTTAACCAAACTTGGTACACATGTAGTCTGGCCAAAGTTTATAAATTTTCCAAGTTGAATTTCCGTGTGGCCTTCGAGAAGCTAAGATAATAGCAGTTAATTAGTTAATTAGCTAAAGATAGTTAGGAAGTTGATTAGGGTAAAAACATCCATTTCAACCTGCCTCCTTAAAGGATATTAATTATTTTCTAGTATAAGACTTAAATAATTATACTTAAAAGTTATACAGCTGTAATCCCCATACACCATTCCATTATAGTTTTTAATTAGTTCAAGAGATTTGCTTTAAGAAATGTGTTTTTAATTTATCTAAACGTAATTAAGTTAAAATGCATTCCATCACTCTATACTTCCAGTCTCATCATTCCTTGGCATTCTTGATATTGCCTATTAGATGGGAAACATTCCAATCATCCTCCCACTGAGCTTGCTCTATCTAGCACACTGATTGGCTGAATTTAATGGTGATTCTTTAGATATTAGCTAAATAATTTCGTTGAGCATTGGCATGATAAATTAATATTTCAGTATCAATACTATCGGCATAAGGTAAGGGGAACTTTCCTTTCTTCTTTGATTTATTCTTATAGGCGGTTTGGTTAAATTTTTTTATTTATTTAAATTTCTTAAGTACCGATTTTGGGATAGAATTGCTCAATTTTAATATGTATCTAATAACTGAGCCTCGTCCTGCGCGATGGCCCCACGAACGTGTTAGTTGGTAACAAGCCTAAATTATTATCTTAGATAATAGCTGGATCTCATTCAGGGACTGTTATAATATCATCAATATTTTTGGTAATTAATATAATCAGCAACAGTTTAAGCCTAATTCTGAAATATCAATGTTTTCACAAGTGTTTTTATAATTTCAAGAAAATGCTAGCTAGTAAAAAAAACACTAGCTACACCTTAATAAATAATATATAATAATAATGTTCTCGAACACTTACCAATAACAAAAATAATAAAAATACAGTATTTTTAAAATTTCAAAAAATTCTAGCTAGTAGAAAAACACTAGCTACCATAATAAAATATATCTACTAATGTTCTAGAACATTCACCAATATCAAAAAAAAAGTTGCTATCAGAAACCGGACAATTCGGTCCCGGACAATTCGGGCCCGGACAATTCGGTCCTAGGACAATTCGATCCCGGACAATTCGGTCCCGTTTATTTAGTGTTTTGGGACCGAATTGTCCGCTATCGAATTGTCCGGGACCGAATTGTCCGGACCGAATTGTCTGGGACCGAATTGTCCTACATCCCGAATTTTGGTATGATGATACTTCTACAACTTTTCTTACTGTTGGCTTCTTTTCTTAATTTTCTTAATGCGTTTTTTTTTCTACAGAATGGTGACGTTCGTGTTAGTTACCCAACTCAGGGTCAACTACATTCCAACATGTTGAACGGAGTCGCAGTGCCAATAAAGTCTGGTCAACTGACTTCTATGAAACGGATATCCTATAATCAGGTGAGAAATACGTTGTGTGTTTTATGTCCGTTGTTATTAAATGAGGGCAAAATAATGAGTTTATAATCGGTACATAAATAATTGTTGTCCAGTTCATAGCGATGTCTATTATAATTGCTTTTTATCCCGTACAGGGTGTCGAGACTGTTGTTTCTCTCAACATGACAAAAACTGAAAAGAAGTTCGGGTTTTCGATCTCTGGCGGTCACGACACCACGAAATTTCCGAGAGTAGATGACGTCACCAAAGGTGAGACTTAATAACGATTTAGTTATAAAACTCAGTTTAAATACTATTGCAAACACGGATGTTACGTTATATACATCATATATAAAGCTGCTAGTTTAGTACGCCATCTATAAATGACTACCGATGTAATAAATATTCAAATAAGTGGAAGGGGTTTACTGTGGAAGATCACCCATGGTGGTGAACAGGCATTCCTTGGCTAACGAGCCTAAAAAAAGATTCTCCCATTCAAATATTCAAATAATCTTAGCCACCCCTCCCCCTTCCGCTTCCCACCCCCATACTATAGAATTCGTATAAATTATAATAGACAATAATAATGGATAATAATGGCGACACTACTTATTAACTATAGCACATTATTAAACCTATTAATTTACCTGGCAAACTGTAAATGGGGTATCTGGTCTGAAAAGTTGTGCTAAGGGGCGCCTCAAAGCTGATAGTCCTGACCCGAAGAACGTGTTGGAAATTGGAAAGAAAAACTTGCTATTGGAAAGAGTTCAGCAACTTGACAAACGACGAGGTCAACCCTACAAGGAAAATATATGACAAGACACTACCTATAGAAACAGGGAACTCCAAAGAAGCATTGAAAGCATGTCCAATCATAAAGCGAGTGGATTACATGAAATCCCAGCGGAGGTATGGAAAACAGGAGTGCTAAGAGACATAGAGAAACTAACTGCATAAGAGCCAAAACGGATTTCGACCAAGTAGATCAACAATAGCTCAGATACTTGCACTATGGAGACTGATTGAAGGAATTAAGACAAAGCATCTCCCCGCAATCGTGACTTTTGTGGACTTCAAGAAGGCATTCGACTCCATCCATAGAGGTAAAATGCTTGAAATCCTAATAGTCTAGTCTCTATGTGACCAATTTCTAAACAAATTGAAAAATTTAGAAATCGCTATTTTCATTTATAAATTTAACTAACATATTTAGAAAAAACCCTGGGGGAGGGGAGGAGGTACCTGAATGACGACACTATATTCCAGGACATGGTGCACGTAGAGCCTATCTCACCTATACAAGAACCCTCCAGGAGAAATACCAGCTCGGTCGTCGCCCGGCTCAACAAGGACCGCGTCCCTCAGTGGTACACCAGGCTGGGGTCGATAAATCGGCTACTGGAACAGAAGAAAGAAGAACCAACCTGTTGAAATGTAAAAAGACACTAAAGATTGCTACAATGAACGCACGCACGCTGAAAGCACATACCAAACAGGGTTACATTCCCTCTGGCAATGAAATATAACATCGACATCATCTGCATCCAAGAACATCGTATTTGTCATGAAGACACTGCCATGAAGTACAATGACATTGGAAATGGATGGACGTTTGTAACAAGCTCAGCAGTAAGAAACTCGGCCAATGCATCAATTGGTGGAGTAGGAATTCTGCTAAGCCCATTTGCACTTAAGACCCTAAACAACATCGAATCTATAAATTCCAGGGTTATGATCGCAACATTTGATGGGAATACCAAGGCAACAGTAATATGTTGCTACAATCCAACCAATGCCTCAGAGCCAGAACAAGCAGTCAAGTTTTATGATGATCTGACTGGACTATGCTATGGTTAAGCTATTATTATACTTTCAATACCCCAATGGAACCAAATCACAACTGGAATACATCCTTATAAACAAAAAGTGGAGAAACAGCATGATCAAATGCGAGGCATACAGCTCGTTCAACCTAATTGGTTCGCACCACAGAATCGTGACTGCAGAGATCAGACTCAGTTTGAGAGCCAGCAAACCCAGGACAAGCAATCAAATCAACTATGACTGGGAGAAACTCAGAACTGACAATGCAGTAAAGGATGCTTACACAGTAGAAGTTCAAAACCGCTTTGAAGCACTTCAGTCAATGGATGAAGTACCAGTCCACCGATTCAATATACCAGAATATAATAACAGCCAACAAGGAATCAGCTAAGAGGCATATCCCCCAGAAACCCAAACGAAAACAGTATGTGCCATGGCAAAACTCTGACGTTACTTGTAAGAGAGAAGATCTTAAGATAGCCTACAAAGTAAAAACCCAACAACCGAAAACATTAACAATTAAGCAATTGAAGCCATTACAACTGCTCACATACAGAAACAATCAAGACTTACCTGGCAAACTGTAAATGAGGTATATATGGTCGGAAAAGTTGTACAAAGGGGCGCCTCAAAGCCGATAGTCCTGAAGAACGTGTGGGGAAGTGGAAAAATCACTTCAGCAATTTGCTTGGGCAGCCATCAAACATTGAGGTCAGTGCTACAAGGAAAATATATGACAAGACACTACCTATAGAAACAGGGGACTTCACACCTGCCGAACTCCAAAGAAGCATTAAAAGCATGTCCAATAATAAAGCGAGTGGATTAGATGAAATCCCAGTGGAGGTATGGAAAACAGAGGTGCTTGAATGTTTGCAACTGGATGTTAAAAGGGGAAAAGCCACCACCAATTTGGACTAAAGGTCAACTAAAGCCTCTCCCAAAGAAAGGAGACCTCTGTATACCAACAAACTATCGTGGGATCTGTCTGCCTGTGGTAGCTGCCAAAATATACAATAAAATGATTCTATATAGGATTAGGCCTCACATAGAGAAACTACTGCGTAAGAGTCAAAATGGATTTCGACCAAATAAATCAACAATAGCTCAGATACTTGCACTGCAGAGATTGATTGAAGGAATTAAGTCAAAGAATCTCACCACAGTCATGACTTTTGTAGACTTCAAGAAGGCATTCGATTCCATCCATAGAGGTGAAATGCTTGAAATCCTAAGAACTTATGAAATACCAGAAGTAATTGTTGCTGGCATTGGATTGTTATATTGTGATACAGAAGTGCAGGTACTCTCACCAGATGGTGAAACTGAATTTTTCTCAATCCTGGCCGGTGTACTGCAAGGTGACACATTAGCACTATTACTATTTGTAATTGTGCTGGATTATGCAATGGGGACGGCCACAGAGGGTGAAGATCTGGGGTTCACACTTCAAGAACGCAGAAGTAGTAGATACCTGGCAACTACAATCACAGACACTGACTCTGCGGATGACATCACCCTGGTATCTAATACGCTAG
>JAUCBJ010006395.1:0-42515 GCA_032718475.1 Nemertoderma westbladi | reverse complement strand
AATAAAAAAAAATTTGTGAAAAAAAAAACGAGAAATTTAAGATTTCACACCAAAGTGATATTAACTGTTCCAACCGACCTTAGATAGCGGTTGTAGTTTGATAGTTTTCTATTTACTCATTTTAATGAACAAATAAAATCAGAAATATAATATTTAAGGAAACAAAACGCAATGAGAACAAGCAACCAAAAGATATTCTTCCGTCCATCTGAACCAGTTGTTAACAAATATGAGAGTCATTCACCACTAAACCTCGAAATAACCGCAATACTAAGAAACTTTAGAGTATTACGCAGTAGTGCGCACTACACTGCGTTATTACATAAATGAGAATGTGAAAACAAACTGATTGGGTGAAAAAAAGTAGAGAAACCTGAGATCATAAAGAATAAGTAAGTAAAGTGATAAAAAGTTGCCATATAGCCACCGTATTTCATTGGAACTCAAGCTTCTCTCGAATTTCCGAGTAAAACTTATTGGAGTTTTCGACAGCGGTTTAAAAATAATTAACTAAATAATTCTGGGTATATAAAATAGCAACATAAAATATATTGTATTTTTTAACATATGTTGACATTTTATATAATAACAAATAACTGTGTGTTATTTGTTTATTAAAAGTCTATTATTTTGTTCTTGAATTATAGAAGTTATGACCAAAGCATTAAAAGTTACCGTAGTTGACATTGAAGGAAAACAATATTGCTCATTTTAGGTGTGAGATTTGGGTGTTTTATATCACTTTACTTACCTTTCGAACTTTCCGTACGCAAAATATATTGCAAATAATTGCATAAAACCGCTGTTATTATCAAAATAGCAGTTATCCACCTTATTGCAAAAGGTTTGTAAAAAATGCAGATAAAAATAACAATAAAAAATAGAAGTTTATGTCATTCTTCTTCGTTGGTTAAACTGTCATCGCGAGCGGATAATTCTTTGGAACCAGCCGCCTCAGTATCTAAACTCGGGTAGATCTGTCGCTCAAGGTTATCATCCTCAAGACCCTCTAACGCACCAACATCGACTTTAGAAACCGACTCGGCGATATCCGAGAGTCGAAACCCCTCGTTCACATCACCTTGACCGCGAGCCGGTGGAACCCCGTCGAATACGGCGACCAGCTCGCCGACAGTCTGGCCGGCGTCGACCTGCACGGAGTCCACCGAGGTCACCTCCAGGAAGCTGTCGTCCCGGGTAACGTTGAACCCCGGGGTGTAGGAATGACTCGCGGGTTTCACCGAGAAGTTCCCTCCGATCGCGTTCGTGTTCCCCCACGGCATACGAGAACCGAACGACTCCGTGTGCCGGAGAATCTCGCGTCGCGTTGGATTCGTTTCTGTCTCTACTTCACGACACAGAATGTCCATTCCGCTGGCTTTATTAACGCCCGTCGCGGCGGTTTGTTTAGATTTCATAGCTGTTGTAATATTTGATGCTCTCGCGTGTTTTAAACTGCCAGTTCGAGTAACAACAGGAATCTCTCGTTGTATAATAATTCTTTCATCTGGATTCAATACATTGTTATTATCGGAAATGTTTTGCGTAATTGCACTGGTTTCCCAGGAAGCAATAGCGGCGTCGGTGAGAGTTAGACGTGGTTCTCTCTCCCCCAGGCGGGGGCTCCTAGACGCCCGCAGACAAGGACCCACGTCGTCTTTAGATTTAAAATACATGAACCAATCAACGTCGGGGAACGGGGAGTAGGGTTCGTCGGTTTGGGATGCGCTGGAGCGGCGTTCGAGGGGCGGAGCGCTGGGTACGACAGCCACAGTCGGTACTGGTACCGACTCCGACACAGGTACCGACGACTGCGACACATCTGTCTCTAATGGCTGTCGGCTTGATATTGGCCCTAGCGGCTCATCTACCTCCATACAACCCACATGAGTTTCATCACTCGGTCTTTCCCTCTTCTTCGTAAAAGACAACGGCCTTGTTGGGTAAGCGGGGGAAGGGAACCTGTTACTGGAACCCGGTGAGTTCCTTTGTCTCCCTCTGAGGGGTCCCTTCATGTGATTCGCAACTTGCTTTAACTTAATCGGACTTATTGTAATGCCACCTAGAAATCGTTTTGCACCAACTTTGGGTCTCACCACTCCCTCTGATTGGTTAGTTACACCGGTAGAATGGGGTTTACATGGCGAATTCCCCTTATCCACGGTATCAGTTTGTGTAGCAGCACACGCCGCTCTCGTGTCGCTAGAATCGGGACTAGTGCTGTTACATTGTGTAGATTGCGATGTTAATGGATGGACACTTTCACTAGAACATTGAAAAGGAACAGTCCCGATCTTAAACACGTCGCTACTGTTCCCAGTAGATGAGGAGGGTTGATTGCTGCTGCTGCTCGGGGTCAGTGACCTACTGTTGTCATGGAGCATAACGTTGTAGGAGCCGATACTGTCGCTGGGAGCTTCAGGTTGCCGAAACACCCTGGAAAACGGGGGTGCGTGGTGCGGTGTGCTGGAAAGTGTTGGAGTAAAGGACGCCGCCAAACTGCCGCCAACAGCACCGAGCACTTCGTCATCCTTAACCACGTTATCATCACCCTTTGGGAAACCTTCGATACGGGATTGTTCTACATCGGCACAGCTGCTGCTGAAACTAACGTGCTTCTTATTAGGGAAGGTGTTCATCTTCGAGGGAGTTTGCGCTGCTACATTACCTTGCGCACTGTTGGAGCGTTGAGACCTACTGCGTCTACTGGGCCGTATGGGAGGTTTATCGGGTGCAATATCGGGAGATCGCGAGGATCGCTGATCAGGTTTGGATTGGATTTGCGTCAAAGGAGGTGGCGCAGACAACTCACTTCGCTGTCTGTCATTATGATTAGGTGGTACAATTAATGGTTCGGGATTTCGTGGAGATCCAGTTGGGAATAAATCATTAGGTCGCAGATACAGAAGGCCTTGCTCCTCCACAGACGCTTCATCGACATTGACATCAATACATTCAGCATAATGATGGTTATCGATCTCAGAAGGGGGGATCGTGAGGCCACAAGTTGCCGTTTCGGGAACCGAACGGGGCATATCCTTCAAACTCTGCCAGATCTGTTTGTCGACGATTTTCTCGGTTATTTTATTTTTTAGGTTATCGGGATCGCCTCGACCAGAAGGACCTCCCGTCGCGCTGACGAACCCCGAACTGGAGGTGATGCCGGAGATCCTACCCGCGCGATCCACTGAGGATCCAGTGGAGCTGCTCTGGGGCTGAGCCCGGTCCGACCTGGCTAGAGGCCCTTTATCAACCTGAAACCGACTCCCAGACTGATGGACTTCTGTCTCTGAATTATATTGCTGCGATCTGGTCGGGCGAAATTCCGTGGAAGAGGAACTAACATGAGGGGAGGAGCTGGAACGCGGACTATCTGCGACCCCCGTCCCCAACCTAGTTGGCCGTTTAGCTGGAGTTTTACCTAATCGCTTTATCAGGTCACTAACGCGAGCTTTATGGGAGGCGTCGCTACTGTTGTCGTCATCCTCGGAGGTTGTCACACACGACGAGCGACGGAACACACCGGCTAGTCGCTTCCGACTCTTCGTTACCACGGAGGCCATACTGTTGAGCATTCGTTTCGTTGGGGTGAGTTTCTTATTTAACGAGCTACTTTTAGGCGAATCGTTAACATTTGCTGATATATTGTTAGAATCAAAATGGGATTCGGAGTGGGGGAGTGGGGGTAGAGGTCTGGAGCTGGACACCGTCGTCGATCTGCAGTTCATGTAGACGTGGGTTTCTGATAGGGACGACGGACCGGAGTTGGGGGGCGGTAAAGCAGGCGCGATGCCCAACAGTGAAACCGGAACGGATGACTGTCCGGTTGGGTTGGGAGGCGGTATCGATATCTGGAGGTGTTTGTGGTTCCGAGAGTCCCTGGGAATCTCCTCAGGAATGTACCGCCTCCCTTCCATATCCCGGATCACGCGACTCGATTCGTACATTATCTTCGATGTTTTCCCTTGGGCTCTATTCAGTTGGTTTTCTAGGCCGCCGTCTATCTTCTGCATAAAACATTCGAAACTATCGTTAGGCAAGGGCTGCGTGCTGGAAGATGTTGACGAGGTGCCTTCCTGTTCGTGCAATCCTCCGAACGTGATCCTCGCATCGCGATAACCGTTCGGGGTACATCGGCCTTGGGAGCCCACCATTTCGGCTCCCTTCGCTATCTCCTCTATGGCGTCTCGCAATCTCGCCCGCATCTGTGTCATCTCCAACATCCTATTCTGCGACTCAACATCACCGCGTGGCTGTGGTGGACTCGGCGGTACGCTACTTCTACGGCGATGGAGGTCGACGTGCTCACTATGGGATTCCTGATTGTATGAATCAATTGTATCGATATCATTCTGCTTATCTGATTGTTTATTTATACAAGAATACTCATCGTTCAGCAACTGACGCCTTTCCATCTGTCTTCTCCTTGTCGGACTCTCTCTTACTGGTTTAGCGGTTTCACTTTTTTCTCTTTGTTTATAAGTTTTACTAGATTTCTTATGCTTAGTAGATGAACTACTCGGTAAATCACTTTTAAGTTTATTACTCCGCAAGTGATTCTGCCTCCGGTATCTCGTAGCTCTGGGCTCCTCCTCCTCGTACACCGATGTTTCAGTCTCCGTCTTTATCACTACAGTGCTGCATTCGTTATCGTCGACACACTGAATCGATTTCCTAAGGGATTTTCGAGTTTTTTTGTTTCTAGACGATTTATAGTTGCAGACAGAGAGTTCGCTGCAGACATCGCACGGCAATCCGTGGCATGCGGCAATCAATTTATTCTGTAACGTTCGCATTATATTCTCGGAGACATTGTACTGTCTACAGCACCTCTTCAGCTCAGCGAGTAACACCGAGAGCTCGTCTGAATCGTAGGTTCTCGAGGTAAACCGACAAATACAAGAGGAAGGATCTCCGCAGGAACATCCGACACCGTCGGAGGGCATCGAGTGGCGGTCGGTAGACGGGACGCTACCCGCGACCCGTTGGGCGTACTGCCGGGCCCACAGACTGGGGTCGAAGTCCTCGCAATCGGAGCAATCCGAGACGCGACGGGACTGGTTGAGGCTGTGCATCGGCGTGTAGAACCGCTCCGAGGAGGGGGAATCCTCTTCCGATGACGGCCACTCTTCGCGATCGGCAACTGAACGGCATTGAGTGAACAAACTCTCTTGGGTTTTTATATAAGACATAGCTTTGAGAAAAGAGCGCGGATAATAATTACTATCTTTAATGTTGTGTTGATTATGTATCGATCTGCGGTGAACTCTACACGTGTCGTCGGGATAGTTCCTAGTTATAGTAGACTTGGCCGTTGTGTAGCCGCTAGTGCTGCTCTCAGTGTCACTAAGAAAGCCTCTCGTTATATTGGACTTTGCGGTTGCGTAACCGCTGCCGCTGGAGCTGCCGCTACCGCCGGAATCACTGCCGGAGTCTTCTACGTCTATAAACGACACCTGTTTCTTCAGCGTCGGCCTCGGGGACTGAATTAGTTGAGCGTCACCAGAACCTGCAGAGCCGATAGGTTCAGTTGGATGAGCAACTGCTGCAGACTGCACCGGTACCGTCGGCAGTGTAGAACTACCAGTACCTGAACCAACTCGAAAGGTTCTAGTCCCATAGAATAAGTGTTCGGGTAAAGGATTGCTAATCGCGGCGAAACTACTGGTAAACGGAAATTGCAGAGCGTCAATAATCCGTTGAGTTTGAATTTCGAGAGGAATATCTCTAACGTCGGAGTCGGTTTCTATCCCGCGCGATCCAAGTCCCATGGGAATATTGTTGGAATGATTGCCTGCAGGGGAAGCAGCAGCTGTAGATTGCCGGAAGATATATGGGTTTCTATTGAAATGCGATGAGTATTGTTGCACTTCATATGGTTTCATCGCCGCCTCTTGGCAGCTGAGTTTACGTTCGGATATCGCTCTCCGATTTAGCCTACCATCATCGATTGCATTCCGCAATGTATTTCTAGTGGAATAATTATCTATATCCCTTCCTGTATTTCCGGTACCAGTACCACTCAACGCCAACATTCTAGAAGGTTGTCGGGTTGGTAATGAATCATAAAGCATGTCCAATGTAAGCTCCATAACTTTGGGATTTCCACTTTCTTCAGAAATAAGATTAGACATTAGGTGCGACAATTCGCATCTGCAAAGCAATCCAGAGCATTCGGTATGCTTGTGAATAATTTTGGTTAAATCTTCCACAGTGGAGTGACGACTTAAATTACAGTGGTGTAAAAGGACACAATTTCCTGTTACTGGACTCTCTCCATCATGATTATATTTACACTGTCTATGATAGACAATATCACTTAGAAACTCATTGCACAAATGTAAAGCTGCGGCTGTGTTTGTATTGTTGATCTCAACATTGAAGGGTAAAGGTGTCAATTTCAACGTTTTTATTCCGCGACAGGCCCTGGGTAGATTAACTTTACAGGCATAACAGTTTAATTGCCTTCCTCTATGATCCAATGGTAATGAATACATACAAATTGCGCATCAAATCAATTACATTGATCAATTACATGTAGAATAGAAATACTGTTATATATATATATATATAATGATGATATATAAATTATATACAATTAAAATTATTATAAAGAAGAATCATTCGAGGTAGTGTAGCGATACTGAGAAAGGATAAAGGCCTTAAAGGGATTGTAACTGCAAGTACCGGAAGTGCATACTGTACCGTACACTGAATCTAGCTAGGTGTTCTACTAGAAATCTCAAATCAGTGGAAAAATTGTGTATACACCGAATCGGTGTTGAGGCATATAGGGGTTATCGGAAATTATTTTGAGTGAAATCATTGCGAAATATTTTGATATGATCTCATAGTACAGTAGGTGGTACGTGACAGTCTGACAGTACAGCAGTAGGAAGTAGCTTAAATAGGCAGCCAAAATGGCTGCCTAATCGGGGAAAAGTGCTGGCTGCCAAAATAACGGTAGGCAGTTTTTATCCACGAAGTTAAGGAAAATCAACTACTTTCGCTAAGAAAGATTTTCCTTAGCTGAGATGGTGTATTCATAGTGTGTAGTGGGCCCTTTTACTTGTGTGGCGCAGATTTAGTGATTTTTGGTCGCTGCCAAAACTAGCCTTTAAAAGTGCCCTGAAATTTTGCATGTATGTACTTGATACTACTCACCAATGAGCGTCATGTGGGGACGACATGAGAGTAAAAACCCAAGCGATCATTTTGTGAACATCCAATGATATTGCCTGTTTTATAAATGCTTTAAGTTGTTATGGGATGTTCTGTTTGATTGGTTGTTATGTGATTTACTTGCTAATCTTGGCCAGTATTAAATACACTAAATCAACAAGCACTGATCAATGTGTACAGATATACAGTAGGAGTCAATATGTTTCACAGGAGGCATGATGGAGGGGGGGGGGGGGGGGGGATTTTCGAAAACCTATCTTGGATGAATTAAAAGCACATCCCGGCGAATTAGCAATGATAATTGATTAAGTGAGGGAAAGGGAAGGGCAGGTTGCTGTGGCAGGATAATGGATAGAATAATGTAGTACGTATAACCAGATAACTGTATATCATAACATATGTATAACTGTATTACGTATTATTTACCTACATTAAGTGTCCAGTTACTGCTGTATTGTACGATATGACAGTATTTTACAAAGATTAAAGCTGTAAAGAGGCCTGGCCTCTATCCTAGAACCTAGAGCAAGAGTCCATCAATTGTATTATATTCTTAAGTACATTCCTGCATTCTTTCATTATTACGTCAGTCACTGCAAACATCACTCATAGCGTCATAGGTAAGTGTGTTAGAGTCTGAGAGTACATGTAGAGCTACCGGCATACTGCTAATATTTAAATGTAAACTACTAAGTTACATTGATCGCTTGTTGATTTAGTGCATTTAATACTGGCCAAGATTAGCAAGTAAATCACACAACAACCAATCAAACAGAACATCCCATAACAACTTAAAGCATTTATAAAACAGGCAATATCATTGGATGTTCACAAAATGATCGCTTGGGTTTTTACTCTCATGTGTGGGGACGTTCCTGTTCGGGGGCCTCAATTTTTAATTTTTTTTAATGTCATTTTACCAGTTCCCGTGCTGCCGTGACAAAACCACTTATAATAAAATTTTTGTATTTTAGGTCAATTTACCGCTTCCTAGCTGCCTAGAGAAAACCACCAAAACCCCCACCTGTTTAGTTCGAACGCTACCGCCCCCAAACCCAAACAACCACTTAACATTTATAAGTATTGTTCTTCCAAAATCAATTCCTCTATCAGTCTATGCCCTTGCAGGCTTGATTAAGAAATCGAATTATTTTAAAGTTTGTTTATTAACATAATCAGACAATGGTACCGGTAATAATCTAGTAATAATGGGTGACAGCCAGACTGGAATCCATACTGCCATACCGGTACACTTTGCGCCGGATTAATACGGCGCGCTTTACAATTAACAGATTAAAGCGCACTGCTGCACTGGCATGGCAAAGCGTGGCGCTCCCAAAAATAAAAACCAGCGCCGATTTGTTGGTTTAACAATTATACTGAAGTGCCTTAAAAATTGCATTAGCTGTTTAAAAATTTCGGCTCGTTTCGCTCGTCTTTCTTTTTTTCTGTTCTATGGTGAGTGCTTCTGCTATACAGACAGGGTGACAGGCCCGTATGCTAAGTGACTTTTTTGTGCGCCGAACGCGACGCGGCGCAGAAAAAAATGTGCGCCTGCGCAGTCGAAAACAGTGCAAAATCCGCGTGCGCAGCAGAAAAACTGCGCGAGATTGGCGCGCGCAGCAGAAATTCTGCGCGAGATTGGCGCGCACAGCAGAAATACTGCGCGAAATCTCCTACCTCTGTAGTACCGGTACTGTACCGTACCACCTACCCGCCTGCCTGCCTAGTGCCTACTCTACTGGCCTAAGCAAGCCCTAAGCACACCAAGTAGGACGCTTTATTATATTATTGACATTACAGCATTGACATTACACATTGGCGCGCACAGCAGAAATACTGCGCGAAATCTCCTACCAAGTACCTGCCTGCCTACTGCTGTACTGGCCTAAAGCACACCAAGTAGCAAGTAGGAGGCTTATTATTTCAGTATTTCTTACAGTCTTATCTGTATTGTCATTACCCTGTTACCGGCAGACCGGTAGTCGGCAGACTGCCAGGGGTAGGTCTACTTACCGGTACTGACTTAGTGCTGTAGTGCAAGTCTGAGCCGTGCTATCAATTTTCTGCGCCTGCGCCTGTCGCGCCGCGCTCTAAATTTTCTCTGCGCGGCGCTGCGCGGCGCTGCGTGGCGGCGTGGCGCTGCACGGCGCTGCGCTCTCAATTTTCTGCGCCTGCTCCAAATTCTGGAAAAAATTGTGCGCCGAACGCGTTCGGCGTACATGCCCTACTTAGCAGAATGGGTGACAGGGACAGGTACAGCAGTGCTGACATTGCAGCATTGGCAGACTGGTTACACTCCTTCAAAATTGAAATTGCATTGGCGCGGCGCTCTTAAAAATTGTTTCAATTGGTCAATGTGCGTCGCGCTTAAAAATTTCGTTGGCGTGGCCGTGGGGTTTGCTTCAAAATTGCATCGGCGCGTGACGCGCATAAAAATTGGTCGGCGCGCTATCCGGCGCACTTTCTGGATAGATTCCATACAGAGCAGCAGGGGTGACAGACTGAACGTAATCAGGCTGTCAGGCTGTCAGGGTCGAAGGTAACATAGTTATTTCTTGGAATCGAACGTAACCGCAATTATGTTACATTGGATCCTATAACTATGTTACATCTGTACTTCAGTACTGCAGTACATTGGATCTATAAATTACTAAGCACGAATGTCTGAATGCAACATGCACCGGTATGCACCGGTACCGGTATGCACCGGTACCGGTATCTATTTATATTTGTTTTAATTTCAGGGAGTAGGCCTAACTGATGAAACGTTTCTTCGTTTATTCGTTACTTACAGGAGGATAAGAAACGGAATCTCAATGATCAGTCGGTGAGAAGTCAAAAATTGGACTTGAGTCCAAAATTGGACTTCGACTCCAGTTCAAGTCCAAAATTGGACTTCTGTGAGTCCAATATTGGACTTCAAATCAGCCAGTTGTTCCAGGGCCTTGGGTAATTGGATCGGGCGGGATTTTTCTTTTTTAATCGAAAATATATCAAAAAATAAGAGTTTTGAACAGGGGGACCTGAAATTCACCAGGGGGAACTTTTTTTATAAGGCTTTGAATTTTTACAAAAGTCCAATATTGGACTTTAAGTCCAATTTTGGACGTTACATTGAGAATCAAACTTAAAGGTAGGCCTACATGAAGCATCACAGATGAGAGACCGCTATTAAGTATGGAAAGTTACCTTTGCAGCTCTGCATGTATCTTCAGTGTACTCGTACACGTACTGTACTTAGAATATAATGGTACATTCTAGCATTCTAGGTACTTTGTACTGTACTTTACTTTTAGCATATTGTTTAGTATACATTCATGTTATGTCTATGGTAACCTTACAGGCTTATATTACAGCCTTATGTACCCAGGACTTTAGAGTCTTTAGGCAGTTAGGACTAGATTAGATTATTCTCCAACAAATATTTAATTACAAATTATATTTGGTGGAAAGTGGTAGCAATGCCAGGTTTGCCAACTGCAGCTGCTGCTAAGGCTAACTACAGTACAAGCTACGATTTCGCCTAAGCCTATGGGAGCGGGAGCCCTATCAGAAAGAAATACTACAAGTTGATGCTACCACCACCTCTCAGCCTCTTCTAATTTTTTTATACAACAGGAATGGTATTTTAAAACGGCTGGATAATGAAAGGGGATTACCGTAACTGATTAACGTGTTGGGGTCTCCACATAATAAGTACAGAAATAACACACGTCATAAACCAATTGAGGGAAATGAACAGGTTACAGAGGCAGGCTTTTTTTAACTAAAACACTAAACGGCCACTTTTGACTTTACCAATTGAAGGAGCCCTATCACCACATACTACTACTCCAATCGGCATGCTGCATTCAGCTACATTATATATATAAGCCCTATTAAGAATGCTGTGCGGCTTGTTGACAAAAGTGCGCCTACACAACTCCCTTACACTCTTACAGCCTTATCACTGTATCACCCATGACATTTGCTAGATCATCCGCATCTTCAAGGCCAGTGCCCTTTCAGCCTTTAAGACAGTAAGAAAGATGCGTCTCAAGAAAGTCATTGGCTGTTCACCATGCTTATTCACTCCATGCTGCCATGAGGTGCACTGGCTGGTCCTCATGGCGATAGCAATGTCCTGCAAAGCGGATGCGGCTTTGTTCTAGTGTCAAGCTTGGGGGAACCACAACCAACCCCCAACTCCAATGTTATATAGTGTCTGGTTGGAGATGTGTGCATTGTACTTGACACAGTGAACCTAATCAAAACAATTGGTCAATAAACATTAACTCAATAACATAATAGGTTACAGTTTACAGTACCGGTAGTCTTATTTTTGCCATACGAAAATACCACAGGTATGGGTATGAATGAACTATACAGCTATAACTCAACTACCGCTACCGCGGTATACACTGCTAAGGCAGTAAGGCTACCGCAAAGCCATACCACTACCGCAAAAAGTAACTACTGATGTCTGACTGTATGTGTGCGATCCCTTCTTATAATACTTATAATATTTAATTTGATCATTAAAATAATGTTGCATTGTAATTATGAACCTCAATATATATGTACTGATACGGGATGCAGTTTTGATTTAAATACCGATATACAGTATGGCTATGGCAGCATGGCTGCATGGGTACACTTGCTGACTTGGAGTTGTACTAAAGTCCAATATATTGGACTTTGGAGTCCAAAATTGGACTTTGGAGTCCAAAATTGGACTTTAAGTCTAAAATTGGACTTGAAGTCCAATTTTTGACTTCTCACCGACTGATGATAGCCTTATACAGTTATAATCTGATAGTTGAGTAATTTAGGATCAGTATGGGAAAAGAGCAGGTTACAGTGGCACGTTATTCAATTATTCTAACGAATACAATAAACGAAAACATAATATAGAACTAGAACAGGCAACAGGTTACATACAATTTTATTTTTGAAAATAGCACAATCATCTTTGATTTGCGTCGAATACGGAAGTCAGAAAATGGAAGTCAGAATTAAAAATGAAAGTCAGAAAAAATAGAAGTCAGAAAAAATAGAAGTCAGAAAACGGAAGTCAGAAAATGGAAGTCAGAAAATGGAAGTCAGAAAACGGAAGTCAGACAATTGAAGTCAGAAAATGGAAGTCAGAAAATGAAAGTCAGAATAAAAAAATGAAAGTCAGAAAAAATGGAAGTCAGAAAACGGAAGTCAGAAAATGGAAGTCAGAAGATCTAAAGATGGAAGTCAGAAAATGGAAGGCAGAATAAAATAATGGAAGTCAGAACACCATGGCAACCAGGCAAAGCAAATGTTCATTTTTTAAAAATGATAATTTTATGTATACGGTCAGACGGTTAAGGTATTAGGCATGACTTGAGGCCAACCCCCTACCTTACCTGTTACCGGTACAGGACAAAACGATTTGACATCGTTTTGTTTTATTCTCTGTTCAACTTTCTCCTGTTTTATTGTATTATGTGCAGTTTTATTTGTACGCTTCTATGACAGCGGTGTCTCCTCCCAAATAATATAATAATAATAATAATAGCCCTACTACTGTACTAGGCCTATATCACTTACGCTATTCTGAATCTGATTTATGTTGTTCTATTTCTCAGTTTCCATGACAACCAGAGACTGCAAACAGACATTTTGATAGAAAATCGTTAATTTGTAAAGAAACTACACAATAATATTTTATGAAACGCGGAATGTGTCATCTGAACTGAACCACAATCTGGATCTTTTCTTAAAAGATTAAAAAACAATTCGAGAACAATCTATAGGAGTTGAATAAAGGCAATAAGCCAACCTTTTAACATAACTAAGCAACGAATTGTTTAATTCTCCTTACCGGCCAGCCGGTAGTTTCGTGGTTGCATTTCCTTTAGGAAAGGCCTTTCTAGTAGGTACAAAATAACGGTAGGCATTTTTTATACAATAATTGAATTAAATACTGTAAATCTAAGAGGAAATTAATTGATACCTGACTGCCTGATTATGAAACGAGGACCTACAGTAGGTGGTCCGACGAATCTGTACAAAAAAGTACAAAAAAATACAAAATAATACAATATAGTACAAAAGAGTACAAAAGAGGGGTGTTTGAAAAAGGTGGACTGGACACAGAAAACATGGACAATGGACATGACATAGACCAATCACGGGCGATTTGCGTCACACAGCATGTCCACTTTTTTCAGCTTTTGTTGTCCACTTTTTTCAAATTTGAATAAGGTGGAAGGGGCTGCTGGGTTGAGAAAAAGAAGGCAATGAATTGACCAATCAGATTGATTTGCACGTTATAGCAGCTCTGTCCACGTTTTTCAAAAAATTTCAGAAGGTTTTTACGGATTATTATTGTTATTATTATATCCCATACTTACTGTGACCAACCGAGGTTGTCGAAATAGGCCTAGTACAATAATATGGGGCGAGCCACGAAGTCTGAGCTGAGCCTTACAGCCTTAGCATCAATATTGGAACGTCAATATTCCAACTCATTACATTACAGCATTATAAAGTTAATTATAATAACTATCTATATTGTACTGTGAGGGAAATATAAGATGCTTTATTTACCGTTCATCCCGAGATCTGTTATTAAACGACCGAGCGCAGACTGGCAGAGAGGGAGGTAAATAAGTTCCCATATTTTTGGAGTGGCGGTCCGAAACCCTAATTCAAAGTGGAAATGGAAGCCCAAAACCTTAATTAAAACTGTCATGTAACCCCAACCTTAAATATTTTGGATCCTAAATTCCACAAAATTTCATAGATTAGAGCATCGGGACTTTAAGGTTATAGACTAATGACAGTTTTAATTAGCAATTAGGGTTTGGGCCTGACCAACTAACCCAACCACAAAAATAAAGTAAAGTAAGTTAAAGTGCTGTACGGTACGCTAGACCTATTATTATACTGTAAGTCTATAGGAGGGCAATCCGCGCGGGGGTGGGGGGGGGGGGGGGGGGGGGTAGATACGCCTACTGTAGGACACCGGCAGCATTCCTAATGCAGCTGCTTCCAGCATGCCCATTATAGATAGATAATTGAAACCTGAAAAAGGTGGACAGAGTGGACAGAAAAAGGTGTGTGTTTTTCAAACACACATCTTATTCCCAATTATGTAACTAAGAAAACGAAAACTTGAAAAAGATGGACAGACCAATTGCTACAAAGTACAAACTGCTTTGCATAATACAGTACGTTTCTGATTGGTCTGTCCGTTGTCCATGTTTTCTGTGTCCAGTCCACCTTTTTCAAACACCCTACAAAAGAGTACAATAAAGTGCAAAAATAGTACAAAAGAGTGCAAAAAATAGTACAAATGAGTGAGAAACGCATGCAAAACGTGTATACTAGTGTACAGTAGTATACTACACTTGTCTGCTTTTATACAAATATAATTAATTGTAAGCAAATGCAACGGCACCGAAATATGCAGATATGCGCTGCTACATTGTCAATAGCGGCCTTGCAGCCTTGGTTCTGTGGTCATGTGGTGAGTATGAAATGATTGACTGCACTTGGATTCATGTAGATTTTGAGTGGCATACAGTAGAAGTAGGCTACTGTTCGTATAATACAATATAATGCAACACATACCTGCACACTGGGCCTATGCAGTGGGTAGATATAAACTCGTATAACTGAGACTCAAAATTTAGGTCATAGTCATAAAGTACTGTAGCCAAAGCACTATATACAAGGCCATGCCAACGAGCAGTCAAGTTAACTGGGGGCGGTGACTGGGGGAAAGATTTTTTTACAACAATTTGATATTTTGATATGGGGAGAGTTCTATAAATTTTCATTTGCTGCAATTTTATCAATGGACGTAATTGAAGCATCCTCGTTAAGTAAGATAACAAATTTTGTGGTAGCTAGTGTTTTAGATAGGTTTAGCTAGTAATTTCGACACTGGTTCCGACATCCTACTTCCTTCTATAATTATTTTGTAGTAGCTAGTTCTTTTTACTATTTGTATAGAAAGTGTTTCAGAACATGTTCGCTATTCATTTTTAAAGAATTTTGTTCTAGAACAAAAATTTTTGTTCTAGAACATTTTTTAGAAAAAAATCTTGATTCTATTTAAAACGCATGAAATCGTTCTAAAACGTGTTTAAAAACTAACTTGTTTAACTTTATTTTTATTATTGTTTTTACTATATATTTTTACTACTAAATTATACTGTATAGGTGGATTGACGATGCCAATCCACCAGAGGAACCTCGCTTCTCTCCGGGAATCCGCATCCCAAACTGACCTCGCCCGGTTGAATGCCCTGGAGGATCTGATCCCTGGCTGCTGGATTGATGCGATCCCAATATCATCATTGGGTCTTAAACTCACTGACGCCAGGTACGCATTTCCGTGGCTACCCGCTTGGGATGCAAGGTAACGGAGCCACACAGCTGCGTCCGCTGCGGTAAACTGGTGAACTCCGATGGCCTCCACAGACTCTCCTGCCAGAAGACATTGTGCGGCGATCATTAACCAGCTGTGGAGTTCCGTCAGTGTTGGAGCCACCGGGTCTTTGCCGGAATGACGGGAAGCGGGTGGACGGAGTAACCTTGGTTCCCTGGAGCCAAGGCCGGACCCTGGCCTGGGACGCCACCGTGATCGACCCGCTCGCTCCCAGCCACCTCCACACGAGCCAAACCAAAGGCGGCCGGGTAGCCGAGCAGAAGGAGGCCCATAAGATCGGCAAATACCGGGAGCTCATCGACCGGGGCTACCAGTTTACCCCAGTCGCCTTCGAGACGTTCGGCCGCCCCGGTCCAAAAACGGCTGAGTTTTTCCAGGAACTGGGAAAGAGGATCGCCTCCCAGACACATGAACCCCGATCCCACCGTTTTCTACTGCAGCGGATCCTCATCGCGATCCTAATTTGGAACACTGCATCAATACTGGGATCCATCGACTCAGCATCCGAAGGACTATACGACATCCTGGGGGGGTAGAGTCTCTGTAAATGGTGCCATCTTCTTCAATAGAATTTAAGAACAATATGAAAAGTACTGATATCAAAGCGATATGTTCCGAAACTGGGATGCTGGCATTGCGGGAGAGACAAATGAAGGAAAGACTTTCAGAAAGCTGAAAGCGAGGGATAACATTATTTACAAAAAGAAAGAAAACCCTCGACAATGTTCATGTAACGTTGTGTATTTATTATACTGTTTAAAATAAATAAAAAAATTTAAAAAATTTCACAATATATTTTTTTCACAATTTTTTTTATTGATTTTAAACACGTTTTAGAACGATTCCATGCGTTTTAAATAGACTCCAGGTTGTTTTCTAAAAAATGTTCTAGAACAAAAAATATTTGTTCTAGAACAAATTTTTTTAAACAAATGAATAGCTAACATGTTCTGGAACATTTTCTATACAAATAGTAAAAAGAACTAGCTACTACAAAATATTTATAGAGGTAAGTAGGATGTCGGAACCAGTGTCGAAATTACTAGATCTATCAACCTATATAAACCTATCTAAAACAATAGCTGCCATAAAAATTTGTATCTTACTTAACGAGGATGCTTCAATTACGTCCATTGACCAATTTGCAGCAAATTAAAATTTATAGAACTCTCCCCATATCAAAATATCAAATTGTTGTAAAAAAAATCTTGCCCCCAGTCACCGCCCCCAGTTAACTCGATGGCATGGCCTTGTATAATGTATATAGTACGCCTTGACTGTAGCCCATATACTGAAGGATAGACTGTATGCTATATTCTACGTATAGTTTGCGAGGTCCGCCTCATGTGTCATCGCGTTTGCGATGGAAACGAGGTCCGCCTCATGTGGCTATCCCATTAAGTGACAATTTTATCGATATATCTCGCGCAAGATGTGCTGTTCATATATTTTTCATACCATACTGATTTAAATTCATAACAAAAATATCTCGTACTGTATCTATAACAATTGTATGGTTGCTAACGGTCTATACCAACTTAAATGTTATCTATTATGTGTCCCGTCACTAATAAATCAATATCAATATCAGAGACTGCATTATGTAGGCTATGTATGTATTATGTATGCCTCTGTCTAGCAACTTTATTGAGTTCTCCATCTGCAATTTTGTGGGCTTGGGACCGTTTTTTGTGTTTTTTTGGAACACAAAAAGCTGCATTAAAACGCATAGTCATAAGATTGTAATGTGTCATGCTCTCTGACTGATCAGCCCCCCCGCTCAATGCGTAGCTCGCCCCACAATGCTTTGTTTTATTTTGCACATCATGTTCGCCCCTCTATACTATTTGAACTACACTGTTATACACGCTTTGCAAGCGTTTCTCACTCTTTTGTATTATTTATTTTTTTTAGGATACAACTACCGGTGATACTACGGGATACAACAACCCCCCCCCCCCCTAAAAATCCCCCCCCCTCCAGTTAAAATTCACTAGGCCTAGTCAGCTAGTGTATTAACCTGTCAGCCTGTTATCACCCACCGGTTAGAATTCACTAGGGTATTTTAACCCGGGGGTGAAACTACTCTGGGTGATTTTTTAGTGAAATTTAACATATTTTGTTACTTGCAATTAAAAAATTGTCACTAAACAACTGGAATTGAAAAGAGCAAAAGAAAATCAAGTACCGGTATTACCGGTACATATGGCGTATATTATAAATTGACGACCTCTCTCTGGCGTCGTCAAATGAGAAAAGAGGGAAGACCTTGTTAAATCTGCGCGTGTAAAACAAACGGAAGCATAAGAATTATATACAATTGTCCGATGGGCAATTGTCCGGGGGGCGATAGTCCGGAGGGCAATTGTCTTCGGCGGCAATTATCCGGGGCGCATTGTCATAGTTCCCTCTGTCCCTTGAAACAAATGAAACACAACAGCTGTTCATAACTTTTCATACGGTGTAAACGTTGTACCGACGTTTATTGTCGGCATAACGTAGTGCCGACAGTGTGCCGATAATGTGGGGACACTGTGCCGACAGTGTCGGCACAACGTAATTTCGACACAGTATGCACAACGTAACAACGACACTGTCGGCACAACGTAATGCCGACACTGTCGGCACATTGTCAGCACATTATCTGCACACTGTCCGCACGTTATGCCGACACTGTCGGCACAGTTTTGGTACAACGTTTACTTACACCCATTTTATACTACAGTACAGTATATAGTTATTTATCCCTATACATTTGAAATTAAATTGAAAGAATTCATGTATGATTAGATTACATTAAATTCTCTGAATTTCCAGGCCACGGACGGCAAGACAGTATAATGGCGTTTTTTTTTTAATGTTGAATTAATTTAGGAAATTACGTTACAATTGTACACAATTCGAATATTTCGGTAAACTCAGTGCCTTTCCATGCGGCTATTATTTCGTTAGATTCAGTTCTCTGGCCTTAATTGTTAATATCTATTATTATCTTAACTCAGTAATTGGTTCCCAAAAACAACACCAGCTTCAGCTACTGTAATCACCGCAAGTAGCCAAGTTTACGACTCTATTACAATCCACAAACTGTGCTCTCTATCCCGAAATGGCTTACCACTCCACTCACTCAATTTATTTTTATTGGCGAAGACAAGCTGTCGCGTTTGACCATCTTTGTGTTGTTCGGGTTGGGTTTAGTGGCCGTTGTTAGGGAAATCAACCTGATAATCAAAGGGATATGCTTCTCATACAAAAACACACAATATAAGACTGGAAATAATTATTTCACTGTATAATCTAATATTAATTGTAAGTATAATAATTTCAATAATTATACAGTATTTATTATTATTGCGTATTTATAGCGATGTTGGCTCACCAGAATTCCGTCTCCTTACCTTTGCATGACTCTAATAGTAACGATGGAAGTCTATTAAACTTTGTGGATTTCGCTTCTACCAACTTGAGATACACTTTGGGACAACCGGGAAAAATCCGACGACCTGTAAATCACCGGAAATATATCCAGCGACAGATTAAACGTGCGGACACCTTACAGGTGATTCTTATTTCTTAGCTTATATTTTTACATTTTTCTACAGTAGGCCTAAACGCTGATACAACAACTACTTTACAGATAAACTGTTGCAAAATTTAACCTTATTTACTACATACATGATGTAGGCCATGCAGCCATGTGTGTGTAGGTCTACTGGCCTATGCCTACACTGTACAGAAACGTTGTGCAACATGCAGATACAGTCTGACAGTACATAGATAATAATGATAATAGATTCTCTCTCTCACAAGTCTTTCTCAATATGTTGTTATCCTTGCGTCTAGGAAGAAAAATTAAAAGCATTCTTAGGCTTAGGCCCTACTGTAAAAAGCAATATCTACAGCAGGCATACAGTTAGCAGCATATGTGTCAGTCAGTTTTGTTTATTGTGGAATTGTATTCCCCTATAAAAGGTGGTCATTTTGATTCCCAAATTGGGATCTTTATGATCACTGTTGACCAAGTTATGACAAATTTGTTTTGAAGATCCATGTTATATGCAAATTAACAAAGTGGAGTAAATAGATGTTTTAAAGTTCAGTAGATTGAAGCTGGTATGCATGCCAACATTGAATTTCAAATTCAAATTGTATCGGTTTAATGAACTTTCATTTAAAGATCTCTACTGTATTTTGGCATGTTCTAGGTTTTTTTGGGAGGCGAATTCAACTGAACTAAATATAATTCTACAAGGAAAACGAAATTACTACCTTTCACTGGGTGCTAAATGTTGGTACCAGCACCAAAATGTCAAATTTTTGATTTCATGAAATTTCATTGAATATTATGAATTTCATTTTTTTATAGGTTCTCTGTGATAAGGAATTCAACGGATCCAAGTAATACACAAACAGACCAATGGAACTGCCACTTTTCACTGGGTGCAAAAATGTGGTGCCAGCTCCAAAATTTCAAATTTAGCACCCAACGAGAAATAATATAGCCGTCCATTCAGTCACCTCATAAATATTGTCATTGAATTCGCCACTTCACAAAACCTGTGTAGATTGTGAATCAGAGCATATAAGTGATTATTTCGGATTTCTAACAATTTAAATTTTTGTGTTTTAACAATTTTTGAGTGTCACTTATTCTTCGCTACAAAGCGTCAAAACAAAAAAAGATATGACGAAGCCGATTGTATATTTGAAATCTCCATAAAATTTCGGACATAATGAGATAATAAAAAGAAAATCGATTTTTTTGACCAATCCGACTAAATGTGAGATAAACAGAAACGGCGTTTTAAACTTTTAAGGGCCCTTTCTTTGGACACTGACACAATTGTGTTACATAGTTGCTAACATATATTAGCCTATTATTACGAATTATTACTTACTGATGACATAAAGTCAATTTTTCGACTGCTGTCTCACACGTAATATTATAAATTTTAGTCAACAACTGGTAAAGTTCAGACGAAACAGAAGAAAAAACATTTTGGTTTACGACGGGAAACCCAGAAATATGGGGAAATAAATAAAATACAGTCGAAGTTAAAACATTCAAACAATTCGGAGATTTACAAATCATCGACCTCAAACAAGAAGATCATCGAGACTCGCAGTTTGAGTTACAATGTTAAGGAGTATCGTGATCTGTTTGATGTAACTCACACCCAGTGCATTACTAACGTAGTCTGCTGTGCCGATACATTAAACGGCGAAACATTAAACAAAAGTGAGGACGTCACGAATAAATCAGGCCTTATCACGGAATCGCTTTCATCACAAACAATATATGTTGGTAAATTGGATAAATTCATTAATGATGACGGGGGCGGTGTAGTTGTTGAATACAACAGTCTCAGTGATTTGGCTGAAGTCGAGGTAAGAAATACAATAACGTAATGTACGTAGGCCTACGTCTACGTAGGTCTATCTGAGTGAGTACTGTAGGCCTATCTGAGTGAGTAGCCTACTTGTAGGTCTAATGCAGCTATATTTCTAAACGATTCACATAATTATCAGTGGTATCCTTCTATTGTGCAAATTTAGTAGGGGCCTATTCACAATATCTATTTAATACAGAAATACTTACAGTAATACAGAAATACTTACAGTAATACAGAAATACTTACAGTAATACAGAAATACTTACAGTAATACAGAAATACTTACAGTAATACAGAAATACTTACAGTAATACAGAAATACTTACAGTAATACAGAAATACTTACAGTAATACAGAAATACTTACAGTAATACAGAAATACTTACAGTAATACAGAAATACTTACAGTAATACAGAAATACTTACAGTAATACAGAAATACTTACAGTAATACAGAAATACTTACAGTAATACAGAAATACTTACAGTAATACAGAAATACTTACAGTAATACAGAAATACTTACAGTAATACAGAAATACTTACAGTAATACAGAAATACTTACAGTAATACAGAAATACTTACAGTAATACAGAAATACTTACAGTAATACAGAAATACTTACAGTAATACAGAAATACTTACAGTAATACAGAAATACTTACAGTAATACTTACAGTAATACAGAAATACTTACAGTAATACTTACAGTAATACAGTAATACTTACAGTAATACAGAAATACTTACAGTAATACAGAAATACTTACAGTAATACAGAAATACTTACAGTAATACAGAAATACTTACAGTAATACAGAAATACTTACAGTAATACAGAAATACTTACAGTAATACAGAAATACTTACAGTAATACAGAAATACTTACGGTAATACAGAAATACTTACAGTAATACAGAAATACTTACAGTAATACAGAAATACTTACAGTAATACAGAAATACTTACAGTAATACAGAAATACTTACAGTAATACAGAAATACTTACAGTAATACAGAAATACTTACAGTAATACATAAATACTTACAGTAATACAGAAATACTTACAGTAATACAGAAATACTTACAGTAATACAGAAATACTTACAGTAATACAGAAATACTTACAGTAATACAGAAATACTTACAGTATTACAGAAATACTTACAGTAATACAGAAATACTTACAGTAATACAGAAATACTTACAGTAATACAGAAATACTTACAGTAATACAGAAATACTTACAGTAATACAGAAATACTTACAGTAATACAGAAATACTTACAGTAATACAGAAATACTTACAGTAATACAGAAATACTTACAGTAATACAGAAATACTTACAGTAATACAGAAATACTTACAGTAATACAGAAATACTTACAGTAATACAGAAATACTTACAGTAATACAGAAATACTTACAGTAATACAGAAATACTTACAGTAATACAGAAATACTTACACTAATACAGAAATACTTACAGTAATACAGAAATACTTACAGTAATACAGAAATACTTACAGTAATACAGAAATACTTACAGTAATACAGAAATACTTACAGTAATACAGAAATACTTACAGTAATACAGAAATACTTACAGTAATACAGAAATACTTACAGTAGTGGTCGAATAAATTCATATCAATATTTCTAGTATTCCTAGAGCCACATACTTGTATAAATTAACAAAATTTTAATTATATTATTTCAGATCAACATCAACCAATTACCTGGACTTTCACAATTGCATTTACAAGACTATCTTTCTATATTTAATCAATAAAACCAAACGGTCACTTCTTCTGTTCATTGGGAATATAACGACCTATAGGCCTAGGTCTTCAAACTACATATTTTATGTAAACAACTCAGATTCAAGTAAAAATATAATCTCATACTTGTAAGAAATCAAATGAGATATACTATAAATTATAAACTATAATTATTGTCTGTTCGAGAACGGAATATAATACCTGAAGCAAATTAATCTATAATTATTTGAAACTTGTAGTACTAATTAATTGTGTTTTTTTAATTACAAAAATGATATATGTACTAGCTAGATTTTGCTATTTTTAATATTTTGTGTAGGCCCTACACAATGTTGGTTATTAAATATAAATTCTAGAACATTTCTTATATATTACCGGTAGCGAACTTGTTCTTAAATAAAAAAAAGAAGCAATTCCAAACATTCTTAATCCACGTTCACACTACCGAGTTGAAGTCAAAGTCAAAAGACAAAAATTGTGAAACACAATTTAATTTTTTATAGAATGCCCTTATCTGCTTATGTATTATATTATATAATGTATTTATTATTTCTAGCTACTGTACATTTATTTTCATTTGACTTTGACTCGGTAGTGTGAACGCAGCCTTCCCTTTAGGTGGTGTATAATTAATCGTTCCCATGTGTTTAAAATATAATCAAGATATTTTCCTAAATAATGTTCTGGAATAAAAAATATTTGTAACTGAGGGTTCATTTTTTCAAAATAAATATCTAGCATATTCTAGAACGATTTCTATACAAAAAGCTAAAAGTACTAGCTATAATAAAAAATTTGGAGAGGAAAATACTAAATTGTGGAGTGGGGTTCGCTTTACCTTATTATCCAGGATGGCCCTCTTCGTGTTCAATAAGTTCGAACATATGTGATAAACAGAATATCACCTGTCCTAGGAGTGATATACGATATATAAACCTTCAGCAAATAAACTTTGTATAACAACCTAGGCCTTCTGCCTCGGTAGTTATAGAAGTTTATTTGCTTCAAGTTGATATATCGTATATCACTCCTAGGACAGGTGATATTCTCTGTTTATCCCTTTCTCGAACAGACAATAATTCGTTTATCATTAATTCGAGCTTTTTGCTGAGTGTGGGTAAGAAATTAGTTAATTTCATGCGCAGAGTTTTGCTTTACAGTAGTGATTGGCATTATTACACCATGGGTACCCATAGTTTGATCAATTTATTTCATATGAAAATGGCTTTTATCATGAGGTTTTTTTTCTATAACAAATATTTTACCTTCTGACAGTAGGATGGTAGCTAATAATTTTTATTTTGTGTTAGCTAGTAGGCCTACTTTTTTTAGCTAGTGATAAAAATTAAATTTGAAAAATTTTTATAATTGTTTTCTTTTGAAAATGAATTGTTTTTGTTCTCGAACAAATATTTTACCTTCTGTCAGTAAGAGGGTAGCTAGTAATTTTGATTTTGTGTTAGCTAGTAGGCCTACTTTTTATACTTATAAAAATAAAACTTATTTAGAACTTCAATCACAACTCTGTGTTTGTGTGTTATAAGTTCTATGTAGATTCCAAATACTGCAGTTCTAAGAGGTCTACTAATGATTTAAAATGATGATTTATATTTAATATGGGTTGTATGTATTTATGATTACTGTACCGGTACTATACATTTTTAATAAAATGTTCTAGAACAAAAAAAAATGTGTTCTAGAACAAAAATATTTATCAAAATTGATAGTTAACAGTGTTCTATAACATTTATAAAAAAGTTGAAAAAACTAGCTTGCGTAAATAATAAAACTTATTAAAGTTGATAGCTAGCACATCTTCTATAACATCTGGTCAAAATCTGGTCAATGGGTACCCAAGGTGTACCAATGCCACGATTACCATCTCACATTATTACGAAAGCTTTGGGTACTACTTGATTATTGGGTAAATCCACATAGAATGATAAGAACATGACATATGGAACAAAATCATTATGGAGTGAAATTGAAATTCGTTACGGTAGGCTTATTCTCTCCAAAATCAGTAGGCCTACAGTACAAAAATGGGGGCTAAGTTTAGCTACTTCCATCGCAGTTCCACCTTGCGTAGCAGCATTTAATACAGTATATGGTTTTTTAGTACAATCAAGAATTACTAGCTATTATAATCTCATAATATTTCACATCTTCAATAAATTCATGTTTGGCGTATATTACCTCGAAAAATCAGGATTATACGGATATAATACTGGTTTGTTGCCCCAGCAATGTGTAAAGAAAAAGCGAGTATTAATGATAAACTAAAATATCTTATGGTTGTCTCATTAAGGAAAATCTGTAGAAAGTTAAAGTAGTGTAGATAATACAGTACAGTATTTACCATATTTTATTATTACTTGAGTGATTTATTAATACACACAATAATATAAACACATTCAATAGCTACTGTATAAAGAAAACTAATTGTATTTCGCAAATTGAAATTATCCGGATTTAGCTTTCATATTGATTTCTTCATGACTTCCAATTTTTTAAATACTAAATTGATCATTTATTTATTGTACTCATACCGCATGGCTCGCTCTTACCAGCTATGACTGTTTCCTAATTGGCTGGCCGTGGGTGAACCCAGTAAATGAACCTATGGATGGACTGATACAAATTGTACAGTAATACGTTCACTGGAGACAAATTTAGCCCCCCCCCCCCCCCCCCCCGTGGAGTAAAGTTTTGCCATATTGCAGGCAATATTATCGCAGACCAAAGCTAATTTATCTCGACCAAAAGTTAATTTTATTATTTTGGTTAGAAAACAAGGCAACTGTAACCAGCTCCTTTCCCTAATGCTTTGAATGTACAAAAACTTTAGGGCCTACTTTAAATGTAAACTGTACAACCGATTCAACTGCATTTGGTACAGTTCCTATACAGTTTACAAGGAAATAAGATGATGGAAGATGGAAAGAAACGAAGTCGGTGATATGTTTAGTAAATAAAGGAGATGTCTGGAAGTACGGTGGCCCAGAACGGCCTGTCAAAGTAAGTTTTTTATGTGCAACTTTTCTAAAATGACATAAATCGTGTCATTTTAAAAGTAAAAAATGACATGAACCGTGTCATTTTGCTTTTTCAAAATGACAAGAATCATGTCATTTGGCTTTTTCAAATGCAGGTAAATTCAAATAATGTATAGGCCTACTATTACAACACTCTACGTATCGGCTATATACTACAGTTATGTAAGTATATTTTAAGGCACTTTTAATGGTTTAATGCTCGGTTATAAAGAAATGTTCAGCTTTAAGCCGACTCTAAAACTGTTTACTAGGTCTACACGTCTCTGTTGCTGTTCTAACGTTTAGGGAGAGGCTATTGAAGAACATTGGGGCTGCCTAACCGAAATATTTAGCACCAAATGCTTCATAGGTTGAAGGTTGGATGGTAACGACCATAGGCCGGCCTACTAATACAGGCACTCAGTTTGATGTCCCGAAGTTACCTGGAGGCGGAGCCAATCGATGCTTTCCAGGCGAGAAGGTCAATTTTATAGTGGATTCTGAAAGTTACTTCAGATAACCGGCGTTATGTAGACCTCAGTCATTGACCCTTTATCAGACGAGTGCTCGAATTTAAAGCAATTTGAAGGCTATGGGGGAGATTGTGCGTCCATCCCATACAATAGTCAGTTATTCATGTCGAGCCTTTTTTACGTTGACCAGTATCACGATATTTTCTTCATATTCTGTACATTTCGATTCCACATGTATGACCCCTTATTTGTCAAATATTTCTAACGGTTTCAACATTACCGTTTCTTCGTGGTCTTTTCTGCACTCGTTGGGGTCTATGGTGGTGGCGGTGGGGCAACATCCGCATTCGCATGCACAATGACTGTGTCTGCAACTGAATTTGTGCAGCGAATGGGTCGTCAAGCATCCGACTGGTGTCCATGGAGACACATGAGGGCCGAGCGCAACAACGCGAAGTTCAACTTTCTCGCCGAACCCATGTGATGCACTCCGCGTACCGCGTTTCTCGCTTCTCTACCAGGCGGTACCAACCGCTTCACCAGATGTATGGCCGAAGGCTCCATACCACCAAACGCGGAGAATATCAGAGGCGTGAAGGTGGCGTGTTCCACCTCCCTCACTCGTTCCTGACACTTTAGTTTCTTCCGCGCTTCATGGTAAAGGTGGGCTGACGGTAGAGACATAGTGGCATTAGTTTCTGCCAGTGGATTGAAGACTGAGACGACCAGGAACGTCTTCTGGAACCGATTGCCCCAGAAGCCGCTCACTGAGACGTCCAATCTCACCAGCTGGTCCGTTGAAGTGCTGCGGTGTTCAAACTGCTCGCCCGTTAGCGGTTGGAGGACTGGCTCCACAGCCACATTATGTGACACCTCCATCAGAGCATCAGCGACAGAGTGCCGGATCTCGTTGTGCCTGAAGGAAGGAAATCCTCCAGTGGGGCACGACAGAACGCAGTAGTGACTGTCGCGACTGTAGCTTATATAGAACGTTTGTGAATTGCGTAACGTCATATTATCTTGCATTAATTTATTTGATAATATTATAGTGATTTAGGCGTCATATTTTTATGTTAATATTGTTGATTATTTAGTTGAATTATCTCCATAAAGTATCTTACATTGGTTTATTATATTTATTTATGCTAAAGTTAAATGTATTTTATAGAATATGTATTTATTAGGGAACTAGAAAGCCTGTGGCCCTTCGGGCCACAGCTTTCTAGTGCACCTGCAGATGATATATGACTATGTGTGGGAGATTTGAGAACTGCATATGGAACAGACACCATCATTAAATAAAACACCACCCCCATAAGAGATAACTGTCAAATTTCAACTTTAGGCAGATTGTAAATAACAAAATTTCCAGAAAATGATCACTTTCAGATCGACTCCGTAAAGGTACAGCCTATGCTGTAGTAGATGCCTACCAAGTTTCAGTCTAAACCGTTAGTAAATAACAGTAGACTGGGGAAGTGTATAGGACTCTGCAACTCCCTAAAGATACAGCCTATGATGTAGTAGATACCTGCCAAGTTTTAGCTCAAAAAGATTAAAAAGAACCAAATGGGATGAGGTTTTCACTATCAGACAATTCGCCCTCTAGCGGCTGACTGTGGAACTGTAGACGTCTCTACTACTCCGCAAAGATATAGCCTATGCTATAGTAGATGCCTACCAAGTTTCAGTCTAAAAGGATTGTAAATAACAAAGTTGGAGGAGATGTTAACTTTCATACATTTCGCCCTCTAGCGGCAGACGCAGGTAATGTAGACAACTCTGCGCGACTCAGTAAAGATAAAGCCTATGCTGTAGTAGATGCCTACCAAGTTTCAGTCTAAACGGATTGTAAATAACAAAGTTGGAGAAGATGTTAACTCTCAGACATTTAGCCCTCTAACGGTAGACTGGGGAACTGTAGACAAATCAGTGACTCCGGAAATATACAGCCTATGCTGCAGTATATAGCTACCAAGTTTCAGCTCAAAAGCATTAAAAATAACAAAGTTGGAGAAGATGTTAACTTTCAGACATTTCGCCCTCTAGCGGTAGACTGGGGAATTGTAGACGACTCTACAACTCCGCAAAGATATAGCCTATGCTATAGTAGATGCCTACCAAGTTTCAGTCTAAAAGGATTGTAAATAACAAAGTTGGAGAAGATGTTACCTTTCATACATTTCGCCCTCTAGCGGCAGACGCGGGTACTGTAGACAACCCTGCGCGACTCAGTAAAGATATAGCCTATGCTGTAGTAGATGCCTACCAAGTTCAGTCTAAATGGATTATAAATAACAAAGTTGGAGAAGATGTTAACTTGCAGACATTTCGCCCTCTAGCGGTAGACTGGGAAATTGTACACGACTCTGCGACTCAGTAAAGATTCAGCCTATGCTGTAGTAGATGCCTACAAAGTTTCAGTCAAAACGGATTGTAAATAATAAAGTTGGAGAAGATGTTAACTCTCAGACATTTAGCCCTCTAACGGTAGACTGGGGAACTGTGGACAACTCAGTGACTCCGGAATTATAAAGCCTATGCTGCTGCTGCAGTATATAGCAACCAAGTTTCAGCTCAAAAGCATTAAAAACAACCCAATGAGATCAGGTTTTCAGTATCGGACAATTCGCCCTCTGGCGGCAGACAGGGGAACTTCAGACGGCTCTGAGTATTACGTTGCAACGAGTTAGGGCGAGACCTATCTAACGAGCTATAGTAAGCGAGATTTCATCAAGATTAGATGTATAATATTAGATAAAATAATAATACAGTAAGTACAGGCGTAGAGAAATAATTATTTTACTTTTAATATTCATAACAGTAAAACAAAAATGTTATAAACCTCTCCTTCCATGCAGCCAATGATTGAGAAAGCAGAATTACTCTGAGCAATTCGCAATAGACAACCCAAACCCACCCCAATCAACACTCCAGCCTGCTTGCTCCTTATCTGTGCCCAGCCAGCTAGCTGCGAGTTCAATAATTACCTTAACTTTGCTATGATACAGAAAACAATCCTTCCCTATTCAATACCAATAGGCCAATTCGATCGTGCTTGGCGAATATGACATATTTATACACTATTTGGTTTTTAATCAATAAATAATCATACATATTTATATTAAACACTCGAATAAAATAAAAACTTTGTGAGAATGGGACACGGCGAATCTACCCATGTTAATTTTATACCAGGTGGGATAAATGTTAGCCCTCTAAATAATTAATTACCGATAGAAGAACCGAAATAATTCGATAAATTTAGCCCGAAAATAACGAAAATCGCCCTCTAGCGGCAGACGGGCGAACTTCAGACGACTCTGAGTATTACGTTGCAACGAGTTAGAGCGAGACCTTTCTAACGAGCTATAGCACGCGAGATTTCATCGAGATGGGTTCGATTGTATAGCCGATGACAAACACACAGACAATCGATATTTATATATATTAGATATTTGATTTAATGTTTGGTGAGTTTCTAGTGGTATTTGGCAGTAATATTATTGCTTGGTGTAGGCTTCGTAATTATTGCGTTAGTTGAGTATAGATTATTTTGTGTTGTAGTTACATTGAATTTAATCATTATTAGCCTTTGTTGGTTGTATGGAGTAATCTGGGGGCCAATATTTTCCTTCTGGGGATAGAGAGTGAGCGGGTATATTGGAGTGCCTTTGTGGTGTGTTTGCTTCGCTTGTTATTGTATCTATAGTTCTTTATGTGGAGATGCACTCAGTTGTATTACTCTATTGTCGTAAAGGTCAAACTGGTTATAGCCAGCCCGAATGTTTGTAGGTGTAACAGTGCAGTTTATTGCTCGGTTATTAATTAACACATTTTCAGTAGATAATATTGGGTTGGATTTGTTGTATATAAACCGATATTCTGGGTTTCATTTCTTCAGTAGCCTACGGAACGCCAGCCAAGCAGAAGGATGATTTTATTATTATTATTATTTTAGCGACATAGTTTGGGCAATTTATATTGCGGTTGATTATGCGTTTATTATTATGCCTTAATTATTTATATTATATTCACTATATTGTCATAATATTTTTACTGATTGTAACATCGTATTGTAAACCATGATAACGTTAAGTACGTAAATATACAGAACTTTATATGATTGTTTTTATAACCTTATCTTTTTATAACTTTATTTTATTGCCACACCTTATTTATTTTATCTACATCCCTACCACTCTGTCAGATACTGTCAGCTCACGGCCCTACTTTTGTTGTCGGCCGATCTCGCTGGCGCCTCTGTAGTCCCACACGTCCCCATCCTAACCAAAGTGTGGCTCTATAAATCTTACCCTTCCCCCCCAACCCCCACAAAGAATCCTCTTAGTTCACACCCCGCAATGTCGTGGGTTGTCGGCGTGTTTTAGCGCGCACATGGTCCTTCGAACCGGATATTAGTGTGGGGTTGTGGTTTAAGATTGGTGAGTGACTGTTTCTTGTACTACACAAGTGTGTCATGGATAATAGTGAAGATGTGTCGTCCCCTGATAATTCTGGGCCAACTATTGCGCAGAGGGTAGCGAGTGTGTGTGTACCGGCAGGTGGACAGAGTGAGGAAGTGAGGCCCATGGATAGGTTTAAGGTGGAATTGGAGAAGTTGGAGAAAGTTGAGGATGAGGTGCAGGCATTCATCGCTGGAGGGGGAGGTGTAGATGCGGTAGCTGGTGCGGATAGTTTGAGCCGGTTGTTGGGACAGGCAGGATCGCGGGTGAAAGCTGCGTATTTGAGTGGGGATATTACACCTGGAGAACGAGGATGGATTGCGGGCACATATGAGGAGGCTCGAAGGAGAATTGTGGCACACAAGGATACATTGGGATGTATTAGTGTACGGAGAGTAACAGGAAAAGGTAGTGGGACTCTGTCTATATACAGTAAGGAGAGTGGTAGGTCGGTCCATACGGGCAAAGTGGTGAAAGGAAGTTCACGGGCTTTGGGATATAGTGGTATGTCTGAGGCGAGAAGGCTAGAGGGGGAAGCGAAGATGGCTGAGTTTCGGTTACAGAAAGAATGCGCTTGTAGAAAGAGGGAGGTTGAATGGATAGAAGTAGACAGAAAGAGGGAGGTTGAGCGGTTAGAAGTAGAGAAGGAATTGCGTAAGAAGAAAGAGATTGCGAGAGAGGAGAGGAGAAAAGTGAGAGTAGAGGCGAGGAGAGGAGAAAAGCAAGAGTAGAGGAGAGAATAGAGGAGAGAAGGGTGCAATGGGAAGAGCGGGAAGAGGTGTTAGCATGGGAACATGCAGAGAAAGCTTATGAAGCTGGGTTGTACAAGCAAGGATTGAGAGAAGATCTGTATTTCAACAGGGGGGTGTTTGGCTGGGAAGGGAGAAAGTGGAACAGGTTCCTGTGCATTCGGGTGCAAGAGTTGATATGGGGGGCCTGCAGGGTGATGCTTGGCCTGTGGAAAGCAAACAGGAACCTGTTTCAGAGCAGGGTAGTCGGGATAGAGTGGATGGAGGTTGTGCTCCGCAGGGTGAGACTGGGTTGAGCGATAGATGATGGGACAGAGACAGAGATCCTGGTCATGGGAGTCGGAGGGTTGATGAGGGAGTGAGGAGTAGACGTGTTTCTGAGGGAGGCACAGGGTCTAGGGGTGAGAGTGGGGTGAGAGGAGGCCATCCTGTAGGAACACATAGGGCGTTGGATGATTGGATAGATGAGTTAGTAGAAGGAGAAGACCATTATTCCGGACCCAGAGACTCCTGGAGGATGTGGTGTTGAGGTTGCCCTACTGTGTTTGAGTGATGAGGGGGGTGTACCAGATATCCACCTACTGCGGTTTAGTGGTGACCCTGTAGGGTGGCCACAGTGTGTTGAGCGGTTCCATGAACTTGTGCATACGAGGGTGCATTACACTGATTCTAGACGGTTAGCGATGTTGCAAGGGCAGCTGGATGGGGAGGCGAAACGTGCAGTGTCGGGTTTCGGTTGTAATGGCCGAGCCTATGCGGTTGTTTGGAAAACCTTGAAAGAGATGTTTGCTCATCCAGCAATTATTTCATGCGTTTTCATTGGTACTGTTACGGATGGAAGACAGGTAGCAGAGTTGGATAGGCTGGGTCTGAGACAACTGTTATCAAACATTACTCTGTGTGTGTATACTTTGGATCAGATGAACAATGTGGCTGACTTACACTCAGCTGAGATATTGCGTAAGGTGTATCTAAGGTTACTGGCTTATCTGCAGAGAAGGTGGAGAGAGCAGTGCCTGATTATTAGGGAAGGGGGGTAATGAGCCTTCACTTATGAGTATGGAGAGTTGGTTGAGAAGGCGAGTCAAGGCATCGTTTGAACCCAGCACTATTGAATTATCTGAAGTCACGTCGGGCTATAGTAAAGAGGGGGAGAAATATGGCGCTAGTAGTGGGAAGAAAGGTGGTGACTTCAATCGCAGGAATGCTTCGGTGTTTAAATCCAGTATGCAGATGGACAGTGCGGCTGAGAGTATCGGTACTGGTAGGCCTTCCAGTAATCAGGTATGCAGGACAGGACGTCTGAGAGTGAAAAGGGTACAGGTACGAAGGTACCGGTAGCAGAACCAAGAGTTGATTGTCTGTGCTTATTGCGGTGGTACATATACAGTGTTTTAGTGTAGTGAGTACAAGGCATTGAAGCACAAGGAAAGGTTAGCTACCGTTACAGAGAAGCAGTTATGCACAAATTGCCTAGGTCCAGGACAAGTGGACAAGTGTAACAGCCTGTGGAGGTTTAATGCCCAAAAGTGTAGTAAGAAGCACAGTACATTACTGCATTGGGCATTGATTCCAGAAGTTGGGCGTATAGCTGAGCGGAGTGCAGTGAGTCAGGGTAGAGTTGCCCTGCGCGAGAGAAACGAGTTGGGAGTTGTATCGGTACAGTCGATGGGTGGATCAGAGAAGGTAGGGGTGAGTTGAGCAGTATTGAGTTTGCAGCTGAGTGACAGGGCCCGAGAGGTAGTATTATTACGAGTTGTGTCGGTGCGGATGTATAGCGTAGATGGCTGAGTTGAGGATACATACGCAGTGTTGGATCCATGCAGTGAGTTGACTCTGGTCGAGGATGGGTTGGCAGAGCGATTGGGTTTACATGGACCTACTGAGGAGCTGACGATTGGGTCGGTGGAACATGACGGGAGTGCTAGGCCCGCCATGTTGGTGTCATTCTCGGTTGGGGTGTGTGATGGGTCGAGGGTCTACCAGGTGGACGAGGCGTGGACTATCCCGAAAATTAATATGTCATCCCTGAGGTTGAGCATGGCAAGTGTGAAGGAGAGGTATCTGTATTTAGCGGATCTGCCGTTGCCCGAGGGGATCGACTATTCAAAGGTGACAGTTCTGTTGGGAGCAAGGGACCCAGCATTGGTGGAGAGCAGGGAGTCAGTGCTTGGTCGTAAGAGTCAGCCCTATGCAGTGCGTTCAGTGTTCGGGTTGTCTGTGTATGGTCCAGTGACTCTGGGTGGCCAAACAGATGAGAATAGGGTGGAGCGAAAATGGAAGGTGAACCTGTTGTGTAAGGATGGTATGGAGGAACAAGTGTCCCAACAGTTGCAACGTTTCTGGACGACGGAGTGCTTCGGAGTCTCGGTTGACATACAGAGACCGACGTCTCAAGATGATCGATCGGAAGGCAATCCAACTGAATAAGGAAGGGAAGAATCGACTGGAGGATGGAAGCTTCGAAGTTGCGATGCTGTGGATTGAGGATCCTCCTAGGTTCCCTGGCAACCGGGCTGGCGCGTTTCGTCAGGCTGTTATCTCTGGAGAGGAAGTTGGGAAAAGATCCCGAGTTGGAAAATATGTACCGAGAAACTATTAACTCTTACTTCGAGAACGGGTACACACGTCGGGCGATGGAGGAGGAGTTGCGGAATCCCAACACGCGGGACAACTACCTGCCTCACCACGGGGTGCAGGACCCAAACAAGCCCGGGAAGGTTCGAGTCGTCTTCGATGCAGCAGCGGTGTACCGTGGCGTCTCATTGAACAGCAAACTCTATTCTGGCTGGCTGTATTGAACTCAATAGTTGGCGTTCTAGTCTGGTTCCATCGCTATGCCATTCATTGCCTTCACGGTGGATATGAAGGCGATGTACCTCTGGGTGAAAGTCCTGGTTCAGGATCAGCGGTCGCTTCGATTCCTATGGCGGGACAATGCGGAACAGGGTCCGCCAATCACGTACCAGATGACGTTGCATGTGTTTGGGGTCATCAGTTCGCAGGCATGTGCGATCGATGCGATGACGACGTGCGCGGAGGAACCGGGTTGCCCTCCGGAGGTTGCACGTGCGGTGAAGAACTCTTTCTACTCCGACGATCTCGTTGACTCTGTACACGGGGTCAAGGATGCAAAGAAACTTATCGGTGAACTTATCGGTACTTTGGCAGCTGGCAGCTTCCGTCTGACGAAGTGGTCGAGTAACTCGCGGGAGGTTTTGCGGTCGATACCTCCGGCGGAGCGGGTGGATTCCTCGCTCGATCTTGAAGTAGGAACCCTCCCTGTGGTTCAGACTCTGGGGGTGCGTTGGGATACGGAAGTCGACGAAATCGCTTTCAGTTTCCCCGAGGTGGAGGAAGCAACTACCAAACACGAGATGCTCTCTGTGTTGTATTCCGTGTTCGATCCACTTGGGTTCATTCTTCCAGTGATGTTCTTCGCCAAGTTGATACTACAGAAACTGTGGATACTGAAGTGCGGATGGGATACACTGGTTCCCGATGAACTACAGGAGGAGTTCGAGCAGTGGCGAGTTGCGATGAGAGGGATCTCGAGCCTGAGGATTCCTCGAAGTTACGGACTGGGGGACATGCTGGTTGCTAGGCAACTGCACCTCTTCTGCGATGCATCAGAAGCAGGGTTCGCTGCGGTGGCGTACCTGCGTATGGTCTACGAGAGTGGGATTGTGGCGTGCGCATTCGTGATGGGCAAGGGGCGGTTGGCGCCAATTAAACAGCTAACTATCGTTCGGTTGGAGCTGCAAGGGGCTGTATTAGCTGTGCGACTCTCTCGTACTGTTCAAACTGAAGTTGGGTTAGAACTCGATGGCGCATTCTACTGGTCTGACTCCACGACGGTTATCGCCTACATCCGGAACCATTCGCGGCGGTTACTGCCATTCGTGGCCTCGCGGATCGCTGAGATCACGGAGGAATCGACGGCGGTCCAGTGGAGACACGTTCCGGGGGTGTTGAACCCCGCGGATGATGGGATGCGTGGCCTGCGTGTGAGGACTTACGAGCTGAAAGTCGTTGGTTTCAGGGGCCTGCGTTCCTGCAGGGTGATGCCTGGCCGGCGGGGTCGGAGATTCCAGAACTTTCCGACGATGATCCCGAGTTGAAGCGTGGCGGGTCTGTCCTTGTGACTCGCGTTGTGAAGCCGCTGATAGAACTGAAACGATTCTCAATTTATTCTGCAGTAGTGAGGCGTCTTGCGTGGATGCTGCGGTTTGTGTACAACCGCCTCGATCCCATTCCATGCGAAGCATCCCGCTATACTGCGCCATGATAGCCCGTTGGCGCGGCTGGTTGTCTGGGATTTGCACCTTCGGATGGGACACGGGGGCGGGAATCAGCTCCTGGCGGCTGTGCAGGAGAAGTATTGGGTGACGAAGGGACGTTCTGCTGTGCGGAAGATAATTCACAGTTGCATACCATGTCGACAGTGATGGACGCGTAAACCCGAGGTTCCGTTGATGGCCGCGCTGCCACGGGGGCGTATCGATAGCCATACACCCCCGTTCCATCATTGTGGGGTGGATTACTGGGGGCCCATTCCGGTTATCCAGGGACGGTCGACGTTAAAGAGGTACGGATGCCTCTTTCTTTACATGGCTCACGATGCGCGCTGTTCCTTAATAATCACCCATTGACACCCATGAGCGATGACTTAGAGGCCCTGATGCCAGCACACTTCCTCATGGGACACCGTTACGTCCACGTCTGTCCAGGGGATTTTACTTCCAAAGATCTCCTATTGAAGAAACGTTGGCGGCAGGTCCAGGCGCATCGCCGACAGGTTCTGGGAGCGTTGGATCCGGGAGTACCTCCCGACGTTCTCGTGCTGCGCGAAGTGGCAGCGGGAGGTCCGAAACTTGAGAAAAGGGGACTTAGTGCAGGTCATGGGCGAGAACTCGCTGCGGAACCAATATGTCCTGGGGCGGATCAGGAGACTGCTCTACAGGAAGGATGGGCGTGTCCGAGCAGCGAGAAGTTCGAACTCACAAGAGAGTTTATGAGAGGCCAGTCGTAAAAATCTGCCTGCTCAAGGCAGTGGAGGACTCATGTTGAGGGGGGGGGGAGGGGTGGAACTCGCACGAAACTGGATGATAGGCACCCATCGCCCGGATCGACCCACTTAAGCCGCGAATGTGTCGGTAGTGGGGAACCGGCATCCAGGAGCGGGAGCGCCGTTATCATTCAGTAGACGGACATCCGCCCCCTCTGGCGGGCTAAGGGAAGTTTACTCCAGTCGCAAGGATCTGCCTGCTCGAGGCAGTCAGGGAGTCATATTGACGGGGGGACTGTCGCGACTGGAGCTTATATAGAACGTTTGTGAATTGCGTAACGTCATATTATCTTGCATTAATTTATTTGATAATATTATAGTGATTTAGGCATCATATTTTTATGTTAATATTGTTGATTATTTAGTTGAATTATCTCCATAAAGTATCTTACATTGGTTTATTATATTTATTTATGCTAAAGTTAAATGTATTTAATAGAATATGTATTTATTAGGGAATATTTGATTTAATGTTTGGTGAGTTTCTAGTGGTATTTCTAGTGGTATGCCAGCTTCCAGACTATCAATCTTTACTGCCGCGCAAACCCCGCAGAGGAAGTTTTGGTTTGAGAGATCAAGCCCATCGGCAATTGGTGTTTCAATTTCGGTCCAAGAGCTCTGACAATGGGAGCATTCAATCTTAGCTGTGGTCCATTCCCGTGGTTTCGGCTTCCATTTCTTCGTCCCAATGACAGATTCTTCTGAAGACGTTCGATTCGCTTTCAGTTTATTGTTGGCGTTTGTGTTTTAAAGTTGTATTCGAGTGGACAGTCGCGGACAGTTTCGAGGTAACCATACCGACCTGTGATAAGCGTTGGTTTTGTTGAGTGCCGGTATTCATCTTCTCTCACCTCTTCAATGTCAGATGTTGCAAATACTGATAACACGAATAACGGTATATATTTCAATACTTGTCAATAGTAATATATATAATTTAGATAACTATTTTATATCTGTACTGTTGAGCAAACTCTACATAAATTCCAACCTGTATATCGCCGGTAGTGCTGTTGCTGTGAAAGTGCTGAAGTGCTAGTTGCCAACGGTCAGTCGGTACCGGTAGTAGGGTGGTACCTACGGTGCGCACTACAACGGCAGTACAGCAATACGGTGTACCGTGCCAATGCAGCAATGACTGAATGATTAGCGGTAACTATCTAAACTATTATATTATTATTACCGGTGCCGGTACTGGGCTAATTAGGCCTAAACTATAATCACCGCAAGGGTTTCCGGGGCCATGTTTAATTAGATTACATGATATGGCATGTCTGCAGTGTATGGTACCGGCTGACCAGTATTGCAGTATTGACTGATTGCAGGATTCTCGATTCAGGGATTGAGTACAGCCTGACAGTACCGGTACACATGGTACATGCAGATTGGAAATGTATGTATTGCAAAATTTGTCAGAAACCCAGCTGATTTATCCTACAGTAATAATAATTTAACGCATTTTAAATTTGGATAAATAAATTTATTATAACTGCAATAACAGTTACACTGATGCTGCACGAAGGCCCCACGCAAATTCTACTTGGAAAATTTTCAAACTTTTGCCAAACAACATGTGAACCAAGTTTGGATAGATTTCATCAAGGATTGGCCGAGTTATTAACGTTTAAAATAAAATACTGAAAAAAAACGCGACAGAACGACAGGTTGATTAATGGTACCCCTACGCTAAGGCTCACTCACTTCGTGGCTCGCCCCACATAACTTTATATGATTGTTTTTATAACCTTATCTTTTTATAACTTTATTTTATTGCCACACCTTATTTATTTTATCTACATCCCTACCACTCTGTCAGATACTGTCAGCTAACGGCCCTACCTTTGTTGTCGGCCGATCTCGCTACTACTACTACTACTAGTAGTATCGGCATGCTGCATTGCAGCTGCATTTTTAGGAATGCTGTGCCGGCTTGTCAACAAAATTGCACCGCCACAACTCCCTATCACCCATGACATTTGCTAGATCATCCGCATCTTTAAGGCCAGTGTCCTGGCCTTCCTGGCTGGTCCTCACGGCGAAAGCAATGTCCTGCAAAGCGGAGGCGATTTTGTTCTAGTGTCAAGCTTGGGGGAACCAATGAGACACATCCAATGTTATATAGTGTCTGGTTGGAGATGTGTGCATTGTACTTGACACAATGAACCCGGCGTAGCATTCTTGTGAATGTGCCATCCAGAGATTTGGTGTCCTCAGCAGTTAGAGCCCAGCATGGACTCCCGTAGAGGAGTACTGGAACTACTGCTGCTCTAAATAATCGGACCTTAAGTTTCCGATTAATTCTCGGTGACTTCCAAATCCTGGAAAGCCTATTCAAGGCTGCCCATGCCTTTCCCTTACGTATTCGAAGGTCCTCACCTGACTTCCGGATCCATGATCCCAGGTAACAGAAGTCGTCCACATGCTCAAGCATACCATCTTTTGAGCTTATGCTCATCCGATCAGAGACTTGCTGAGGACTTTCAAAGTTAACTGTCAAAATTTTGGTCTTTCTGGAGTTAATAAAAAGACCAACACTAGAAGCAGCATGTTCTAATGAGCTGAGAAGCCGTTGGGCTCCCTCTAATGATTCTGAGAGTACTCCTAAGTCATCAGCAAAGTCTAGATCAGTTAGCTACTTGGCAGGTTTTCCTCGACTTCTGGAGCCAGTAGGTGGAGTTATCATCACCCCATCATCATTATGATGATCTAAGGACATGCGTAGAACATAGTCAACCACAATAATGAACAAGAATGGTGCAAGTGTGTCTCCTTGGAGGACGCCCCATAACACTTCAAATGGTTCTGTGTTACCGTCAACAGTAGACACAAATGTTGTCGAACCATCGTATACTGATCTGATTGCTGCAATAATTTCATCAGGAATCCCATATAATGAAAGTATGCTGAACATACGTGAGCGAGAGACTGAATCAAAGCACTTGAAGAAGTCAACAAAGATAACAGCCAGATATGCCTGTCTTTCTTTTTTGATAATTCTTCAATTATCCTTCTAAGTGCCAAAATGGGCTCCATGGTCCCACGACCTTTACGGAACCCATTCTGATTTCCACGGAGCAGTCTCTCAATGGGATCCCTGATGCGATTTAATAGAATCCTATTGTATAGCTTTGCAGCAATCGAGATCAATGAGATTGCCCGAAAAGAACCATAGAGTGTTAGGTTGCCCTTCTTGGGAACTTGTACCAACTAATTTGTTTTCATTTCTTGTGGGACTCTTGTTGTTCGATTTGTTGTTCGATACATGTCTACTATGATGGGATAGATGAGCTTTAAACACTCAGGTATTTTAAAGACCTCAGGGGGAACACCATCTACTCCACTGGCACGATTGGTCTTAATGCTCTTTGCAGCAGCCTTCACTTCTGCAAAGGAGATATCGCCAATGGGAATATCTGGGAGTACAGACTCAGACACTTTTACTTCTATAAAGTTATCTGGCAATACCCTGTCATTATTGAGGAGCTTTTCAAAGTGGGCTTTCCAACCATTGAGGCGATCGGCTGGTGATTCAGCCTTAACCTTGGTGGTTGGTTGGCTTTTCCGCCCAGTAAGCAGATTGATCGATTTCCATGCCTGGGATGATTGCCTGCTGTCGTCAGCATCATTGATGGCATCAACCTGTTGGTTTATTAGCTCCTGTAGATTAACAGAGTATTGCCTGTTCAGGGACCTAGATGCAGCCTTAACTGCATTCTTGGCCGCTAAAGTCTGTTTGAGTCGGGACTCTTTCTGCGCCTTATGAAGGTCGTTTCGGCACTTTTGAATTTTGTTGTCAGTCCAGGGGGCCCTTTTCCTGTTTCGAGGGTATACAGGAACTGTTTCTGCAGCTGCTAACTTAACTGCTTCTGTAAAGGCAGTATAGCCCTCACAGTGATCTGCCGCCTCAGAGGCAAGAGCCTCATACCTGTTACTCAGCTGTAGTGTGAAGCTGGATCTCACACTTGGCTGTTGCAACAGAGAAGACCAGTCATGCCGCGGCAAGGCAGATTTCGTTGTTCTGCTAGCACGCAGACTGAGTCTTACCTTGGCCACAATAAGGCGGTGGTCACTGGAGAAGGGTCGAAGTGTAAATGCATTACAGTCTTGTATAGAGCTCCTGTATTTCCTACGAAACAGAATATGGTCTATCTGGGACTTGTGACCACTGGGTCCACTATGAGTCCATAGCTTTCCAGTTCGCTTCTTGAACTGGGTTCCAGCCGAAAACAATCCATTTCCAGAGATAAAATCCTGAAGATGGACAGAATTTCGGTTAACACTATTGCTATAGACCCAGGGCGATGTAGGTGATTGATGCAGACTTGCATTAAAGTCCCCCAGGAATGTTAAGAATGCATGCTGATCCACTCCATCAGTAGCTGCTTGTAGATTGTGGTAGAAATTTTCCACCTCCTCTACAGGGGCAACACTAGTTGGAGAGTAGCACACAATCAGAACCACCTTAGGAAACTTCTTAGCCAGTCTTCCAGAACATGAGAAGTGGCAACGGATGATGCGGTTAGAGATTTGGTCTATTTTGTCCAATGCTGCATGTGCAGTTGGATTCATCAATAGACCAATTCCACCATTGCCACTATCATCTGCTGATGCGAGGGCGAGTCGCCAACCGCCCCCCATGTCCTTAATCACAACCTCATCAGTCTGTCCAGTCTGCATTCGGTGCTCTTGAACACCCACTGCGCTAAGAGAAAGCTTATCTGCCGATCTCGCTGGCGCCTCTGTAGTCCCCCACGTCCCCATCCTAACCAAAGTGTGTCTCTATAAACCTTACCCTTCCCCCCCCCCCCCCCCCCCCCCCCAACCCCCACAAAGAATCCTCTTAGTTCACACCCCGCGATGTCGCGGGTTGTCGGCTTGTTTTAGCGTACACAGTGACTTGGCATCCACCCATAACGGAGGCACAGGGATCCCTGAATTCACCCTTGTCCAGGTGGGTGTCCTGGAGGATGAGTGGCTTGGTGTTGAGCCAGATGGAAGCGCCCTTTTCGGTGGTCAGTCCATGGAGCCGCTGCTGGGGAGAAGAATCCAATGATGAATCAGCTAATTCCTCCATACGGATAAACTTTACATTTTTGGCCGTCTGTCCATTAAAACTACTTAGAGCTGGACTTAGGTTAGCCTTAGCTACCACTGTACTAATTTCCTTACGCCAAGAGACAACTGTCAAGCGAAGTTTTGCAGCAGTGTGATCAGAAAATACCTGGTCGAATATTGTACTATCCAGGAATGAAGATGAACTGCCAGTGTCAATAAGTGCATGAACAATGCAAGATGACTTGTCGCCAGTGATCTTCAGGGTAAGAATTGGAAATTCACGAACTACTTGGCCCCCTCTGTGAATACGACAGATTACAATTGAAGAGGAGTCCGACATTTCACCCTCAGAGTCAAATTCACTTGAATTCATTTTGTCATCATCAGTATCAGAAGAGACTGCATTTACTTTAGTTTCAAAGTGCTTCTGGTCATTACTTGACATCTCCAGTTTATGAAGTATGGTATGATGGCTTCGACCACACTTGCGACATTTATTTTTATTTTTACATTGGGATTTCCTGTGCATATTTGATAAGCAATTATAACAAAGACCTTGAACCTTACAATAATCTCTTCGTTGATCTAGTGTCATGGCAAGAAAATGTTCAAATTTGTATAGGGGGTGTGGTCCTGTACACTGAATACATTTCTGCTCACCTGTAGCTTTGGATTCCTTCTGTTGGTCTTTCAAATTACTCTCCTTAATATAATCTTTCTTAGATTGAGGAAGGTTGATTTGCCCAACATTGGCTCTGTTCACTGTTTCGTCATCTTGTCCGGAATCTACAGCAAGGTTAGTTTTAGAATGGAATTAAACACATATGTACTTTCCCACCACTGCCTCTCTCTTTTCCATCGACTGGAGCAGCGCCTCTACCTTCAACCTGCCCACCACCT
>JAUCBJ010006394.1:0-27920 GCA_032718475.1 Nemertoderma westbladi | reverse complement strand
TTACACTAGTAGGTTTAATTATAAAGGGCATATATCCTTTAACTAACGACTACTGCTGACTGATCATACATCCTGACTGCTGAAACATTGCAAACTCATAACAATCAGTGTTCAGTTGTTGTTTTATACTGCTATTTACTGTCAGTTCTTCATAATATGGTGGATGAATAATTATATTTGGAATAACGATAAATAACCCCGAAACCCAATATTCTTGATATACCGAAGGTAAGAGAGAAGGGTTACAGATAAACGATTGTGACTTATGTTAAAGTGGTTTGAAGTGAATCTAATGTTATTTGATAGACCCTACATGAGTCAGTCTGTGTTCCTTTTATATGTGACTAAAATCCGTGAAGATTGGCAGATTAGTGTGCAGTATTGTGCAGCATTGTGTATGAGTGAGTCTGTTAAAGAAGCAATTCCTAAAGAATGCGCCATATATGTGAATTATAATTAAGCCATATCGTTGTGAGTAGTTTAAGTCATAACTCTGTTTATGTAGATAAAGCGCCACGTCCTAAAGGAACTGTTAATATTACCGAAGGTGAATAATATTGTCAGAGATTATATAGTACTGTCAGTCGAATAATACATTAGGCTTACATAGCAATAAAATTAAACCGTCGAACCCAATCTCCCGGGAATCTCCAGCGGGTGAATGGTCGCGCACGGATTGGTTTCGACTAGTGTAGTGAATCAAATACTTGTCATAGACTAAAAACCGATTTAATATCTAGAAGACATCTTAATTTGGTGGGTTAAACTGCCAAAGGTCTGAAAGCGCGAACAATAAGTCATATCTCTGTTTACCTAGATAGAGCGCCACGTCCTAAAGGAACTGTTAATATTTCCCGAAAGTTAATAATATTGGTCAGAAATTATTTATTAACGATCAATCGAATAATACAGTAAGCTTACACTGCAATAATAATCTAAGCCCTCAGAATCCAGTCTCCCGGGTATATCCAGCGGGTGAATGGACGCGCACTAGGCTGGCTTCTGCTAATGTTGTGTTTATTGGTATTAAATATTTGTCATCTTCTAAAGTCTATTTATAAACCAAAAGACATATAAATTTTGGCAGGTTAAACTGCTAAAGGTCTTTAAAAGCGCGTACAATCACAAAATAAATTGAATTCGAAGAACAAAACTATTTGTATACAGAGTACAGTATAATAGTTATATGGAACCACAAATTAATTAAAAAAGAAACGAACTTACGAAATTTAAAAATAAGAGGGGAAGACCACCCAGCTGCCCAGGCAAGCTGCACTTATGGGGGCCTCTATACTATGGAGACTATATTAAAAATATTTGAAAATTACAGAAGGGAGACTATATTAAAAATCTATGAAAATTAATAGAAGGGAAACAAATCTACAGTAGATAAATTCGCAATAAAACTATTTACAGTTAAAGAATCAACGACGTTATCCGGCAGTGAGTTCCAGATGGGTACAACCCTGTTTGTAAAAGAGAATTTGGAGATGATTGATCTGGACTGGGAAACAAACAATTGATGCGAGTGTCCTCTGACCCCGGATCTTCTACAATACATGAAAAAACTTTCGAAATCAAACCAATCAAATCAAATCAATCAAACCCCTCTCAATTTTAAATAGCATCTTCAAATCATTTACAATACGCCTAACTTCTAGTGGTTGTAAATTTTATCATATCAATCTATCTAAGTAATTCGTGTAGGGCAGCTTACATCGAGCAAACAATCTGCGAGTAAAATATGGTTGGACACGTTCTACCATGTCTATTGCATTCTTTAGGTAGGGCGACCAAACAAAGGTATTGTGTATTGTACTCTAACAGAGGTCTGATACGTATGATTTGTATGCCAATAGGAGTGCAGATTTATTTGCTGTATGGAAGCAACGATGAAAAATCATGTTAATAATCTTACATGCCTTGGCTGACTGTCTCTACAATAAACGTAAAACTTCAAGTCAGGGCACATTGTTACACCTAAATCTTTGAAATTATCTAACTTATTCAACTGAACATTATTTAAATAATACGGATGCACCGGGTTTTTTAAACCCACGTACAGTACATTACTTGACACTTGTGGCTGGCCAAGGTAAGCTGCCACCGTTCACTCCAAGACTCAAGTATATTTAATGCACCACTTAATGATAAATGTGTGGAAGAAACACCATAAACCTTAACGTCATCGGCATATAGTTTTCATGTAACATTATCAAATAGCTCTGGTAAATCGTTAATAAAGATAACAAATAAAATAGGCCCAATTACGCTTCCTTGGGGTGTGCCGGAAGTGACGTCACGATAATCTGAGTAACAATTACCATAAGTACTCGTTGGGTGCGGTTTGACAGGAATGCTTCCAGCCATGCAAGAAGGTTACCTGCAATACCATACCCCGCGAGCTTGCACAATAACTTTGTATGTACTACGCGATCAAATACCTTAGCAAAATCTATGTAAATAATATCAAAGGGGTGTTTCTTATCAGATAAATTTCTCCAATCATTAATGCACTCTAATAACTGCGTACCAGTCGAGCGGCCCTTCAGAAAACCATTTAAGTTAGTAATTAATTTATGCTGCATTAAGTAATCAATCAATTCCATTATTATACATGTTTCCATAATTTTACATGATATACAGGTTAGAGATACCGGGCGGTACGGTAGTTGTACGGGTCTGAAGCGTTGCCCTTCTTAAAAATAAACTATTCATTAACCTAACTTTAATCTAACTTACTTAACGAGCAGCGCGCATATTGAATGTTTTTGGTTTGTCTTAATCTGTTGTTTTATGCATTATTTTCAATATATTACTTATTTTTCACTTAAACTTATACATTGCATAATCTACAGTTAGACTTATTCATTAACCTACCTTACTTAACGAGCAGCGCGCATATTTTCATTATTCACTTATTATTCACAGCGCACTTATTCATTAACCTAACTATAATCTATACAGTAGATGCTATAGTTTTATCTTAATTAACTAAGGATTGCTTTGAGCTGTTTTATGGTTCACTACTGTTGGACTATATTTTTATATAGATAATATATTTTATATTGCATATGTTGGACTATATATACTTTTGGAATTTGTGTTTTGGAGGGAATGGATATTACACATACAGACATATGGGGGTTGCTAATGTGTGTTTTGCTGTATATTACCTTACTTGTTATACTGAGTAGAAACTGAGCGTTTTGGGGTTTTTGTTTTTATAATAATAGTACGAGAGTTACTTAGAGACACGATTAGCTTTTTACTTTATGTAAGTTTGGATAAAAATCTATTTTATTCTGGAGACTTTTGTTTTTTTGACTTTGTTTTTGACTTTGTTTATATAATATTACATACAGGACTTACTTAGAACTATCTATTCAATTAGTGCTTTATTTAGGTGGCGGGAATTTCGAATTGAATTTAATTACTCCACTATACTTTATTAATATAATAGGTCTGACGTAGCCCGGTAGGGCGAAAACGTTCACCAAATTCAGCGTTTCATTACAATATTCAGCCAGTGTAGACCCCTATTACTTACCTATATGCTATACTTTGCTTATGGTAATTTATATTTATTATTATTTAAATGGAACCACTGGCAATAGCCTACCGCTTTATATCTAATTTAAAAATAAACGGTCAGACTGTATACCATACTGCCATACAGCCATATACTGCTGTACTGGTATACTGGTATAGTGTATAGGCCTACTGATAGTAGTCCTTTGCTAAAAGTTGTCGCAGTCAGTGATGTACCTGTTCGCGCTTTTGAAGACCTTTAGCAGTTTAACCTGCCAAAATTTATATGTCTTTTAGTTAATTAAAACACCTTTAGCATACGACAATATTTTATGCTAATAAACAAACATTACCCGAAGTCAGCCCATGCGCGATCATTCACCCGATGGATCTACACCCGGGAGGCTGAATTCGGCTGCTTAAATTTTATTATTGCAGTGTAAGGTTGCAGTGTAAACTTACTGTATTATTCGATTGATCGTTATTAATAAATTTCTGACAGATATTATTGGCTTTCGGGAAATATTAACAGTTCCTTTAGGACGTGGCGCTTTATCTATTTAAACAGAACTAGGACTTATACTAAACGCAACGATACTGCTTATGATTAAAGTATAAGGCGCATTCTTTAGGAAATGCTTTGTTACCAATCACAATCACAATCATGCACACTATTCTGCCGACCGTCAGTAAATTTGATCACACATAAAGAGAGCAGCAATTGACTCATGTAGGGTCTGCTAAATAACATTAGATTCAATACACACCACATTAATATAAATCGCAATTGTTATATATAGCCTGTCTCTCTAACCTGTAGTGTATCAAGAAAATTGGGAAATTTGGGTGATTTATCAGTATTCTCCAAAGAGCAATATTTCCATCAACAAATAGATACAATTAATAACTGACGGTAAATAACAGTACAAACAATATGATAAATAGTGAGTTAATTAGATCAGATAAGATTGATTGATTAGTTGATTGATCGGTTGATTGATTAGATAACAGTTTATACTTTCGATAATTTAAGCAGTTTTACTAGAGTTCTTCCCAAAAAGCCGGTGTTATGGCGAAAATGGGAACACAACAACAGAATCATATAAAATCATATGACTACCTGACTATACGAGGATACCAACTACCCTTATTCCCCGAAGCTCCCGTCCAACACAGAGGATGAGCAGTGAGATAGGAAAATTCAGTTCAGTAGCTCTGGGATAGGTCAAAATCAACGCCCACTCAAATTCTATTGGCCGATACGGACAGCAGGGCTAAGGCAACCTCCCTAAGCTGGTTGGCCGATCGAACAGAACCCAGATACTCTCGTACAGCCCATCAGCCAATAAGCTGGTAGCTTGCACTATTTTACCTATAGATCCCTTTTAGAGTATTCTAGCGACCGGGGGGGAACTGGCCAGCAAGGCAAACGAATCAGTTATCCCACAAAAGCTTTTACACCGCTCCCAGAAAATGGGATTTAAGTCTATAAAATATACAAAATCACAGTTTCTAAAATATAAAAATACTCTAAACAGTTAGTCTTTCTTGCGCGGACGGCGTTTACGCAGTTTTTTAAAGCTAGCAAGAGTCCTTTTCTCTTTGGGGCGAGCCACTTTACGAGGAGGGCTATAACTCCTGGGTGAAGGGTGCAATATGATTGCATCAGAAGGTATGGGATTACGATCGGTATATCCGCCGGTCGAAGTACCGGGTTGATTGACATCAACGTCCGGGGAGAGGGGTCTAACGGCTTTGAGAGCTCGTTTCAAGACAGCCGCTCTTACGGGTCCTGTACGAGTGGTCTGCACGAGGGCCGTGGGTGGACCATAGGTAGTTAGAAACTTCCTTGGTTTAATGGTTCTTTCCAACTCGCGTTCGCGGGCTCGGTACTCGTAAGGCCGTCGATATACTTCCTGTAACTCGGGGTGTGAGTTGACAAATAAGTCTCCATAGGCAGGGTCTTGACGGATAAAGTTTATTAAGTTGTAAGAATGGATGTCACTCGGATTAATGCTCCTGAGGAATTTGCGTACATATTTAGTTGAAATACATTCTCCAACGCGCTTCAATAGTTCATAACTTGATATGCGTGATTTCTGTTCGACAGAAGCGAATAGATAAGGATGGAACGCATAAACTCCTTCGTAAGCGCGTCCAGGATAATAACGATGGCGCGAATCACAATGTAAATCAGCGTTCGCTTCCCAAGCTCTGATGTAACGTAGTGTGATCATTTCATCTACGCCTTCCAAATCGTGACTAAAAAGGGCAATCGAAACTGGCGCATCCCTTTAGTTGACAATGGTGACATTGAGTCATAAATTGAGGGCAAACCGCAAAAATGTGCAAGTTATTGAGTCTGTAATACGCGCAATAAATTTCCATCGTCGGTTGTTCGTGGAAATAGGAACAGCGGACGTTTGTGTCCATGGGCGTAACATGGTCTCTCGATGCGCATAACCGACAACGTTGCCGAGAAACATAGTTGGCATGGCGATAATCGTACGCAGTGAGACACTGTGGACCTTGATACCATTCTAGGAGGTAATCGTTGTCGTTGTTCCGGGCACGATAGGCTGAATCTCCTCAGATTCTAGGCATATTGGTTCGTCTTCCCAGTCTGTTACGAATATAATTTTCGTGATCTATTCTCGGTTTATCGTTACGACTCCGCTGGGTATGATATTTAAATAGAACCATTTCCCTTTCGGTGTATACATCGTCCGTATCATGTAAATCGATAGGATGGCCGGTAGTTAGGAAGTCCATATACGTACCATTACGATGCGTATAGCGAGCGGTTAATTTTCGATAGTCCAATTCACGCGTAAGTTGCTCTTGGGACATCGGCGGTTCGATATAACGACCATCGTCCTCCGTAATAGTCGGATCGGCTTCACCGCGTATCAAGCTATCCACAAACGCTTGTAAAGGTAGAGTATATCGCTCTCTAATACCAAGGTCATCTTCTATCAATTCCGTCATATCTGCTATCTGAGTTTATTAATATCAGTATGAGTTAATATTTAGGCAAGCGGGCGTCGCTGCCTACTAGTCTTTGCCCCCGGACAGTGGGTTTCTCAGCGCCGATGTACCGTTGTCGCGGTGTTTACACCAACATGTAGCAACAACACGACAATGATAACCGGCACAAGTCCCACCACTGTCCGTCCCAAAGGCTTGAATCCACTTAAGGTTATCTCGGTAGAGTTAGGGCTACTTTACAATTGCGATTAGCTACTGTAAACACACTTTAGTAGTAACATTCACCTATAAACGCACAAATTCCATACAATCATTACTTACTGCACACATGCAGGCCATTTGTCCGTTAGTCAGTGTCTTCCAGAATGTCACGTTATTACTATGTATCCTTGGATACTAATAGTGCGCTATGTATACTCTTAGGCTACGCAATGGGGCAAGCTTTTTATTGATCCTTTAACTTGCTTCTAATTCTAGCGTGGGTGTTGCCATGGTGACATTATGGAAAACTAGCGGTAGAATTAGGGTAATTCTCATGCATACAGATCTGGGATGCTATTTAATAGTAATTCTTTAATTGTCAATATCCTCTTTATGCATGATTTTATAAATTTTATCGGCTATTGACTCTATGTTGGAGATTCTCGCACTCTAGTACACTCAATATGAATCTCCGCTCCCATGATCTATTAATTACTGGAATTTTGGGAATGTTATAAATTGCACAAAATGACAATTTATGAAATTCATTTGAATATGAATTTAAATTTATTCCCGTGAATTTTATTATTTGATGTTAAATTGACACAAATTTTATTCCAGAGCATGTCTGGGGACTCAGGATCCTTAATTCTATAAAATCGTCCCTTTAAGAATATCGGTAAATACTGCGATATTTTAATTGACTAGAAATTTTAAAGGATCGGAATTTTACAGATTTTAATAAATATTAAATTAATATTTAGGATGGGCACCGATTTATTCCAGAACTTGTCTGGGAACGTTAACCACTGATTCTAGAATTTGTCTTTCAAGTATATCGGTGGGTGCCACGATATCTTAATCGACTAGAATTACAGATGGTCAAAAAGTTTAACAGATTTATTTGCGATTTACGCTACTGTTAGAGGGACATCACGCTACTATATGTATTATTTAATATAAGGTAGAAGAGCAATATCGCACGAAGCAATGTCAGTGTGAAGAGGCAAGTCGTTTCCAAGGTCTACCCAGAGCTTGGTTTAGCCGAGACACGAGGATCTGAACTTTGCATTCCTAATACTCTGCCTACCAATAATACTTAAATATAGTAGTGGCTTTATTGTACTTTAATAAGTACTGACATGTCATCTTACTATAGTCTCGCATTTATAATATAATACGGACAGTAAGGAAAGAGAAAAATAATTATTTCTTGCCGTCGCACTAAATATATTGTAAGTAATTAAATACGTAATAAACACTAATACATTGCACTAATTTACTAAATATTCTAAAATAACATTCTACTAAATAAAATTAAAGAAAACGATTATAATAAAATTACACAATAATACATACATAAATATAAAATAAAAACAAATATAAAATGATATAGTCACACGCCCACTCCATATGTTATTACGTTATGGAGTCCCTAGATATTTGTCGGATTAGGGAAGTGGTCGTAGGAAGAGTATCTTGCCTTCCATAGTTTCCGGACAGTTTTCGGTCTCTTTCCAGTAAACATAAACGACTAGCTGGGCGATTGAGTTGTTGTGTTACTTTCTCCGCTCCCTTGGCCTGTCTAATTTCTGCCGTGGTAAGATGAGGAGGCCATTCTTCTTCTTCTTTACTTAAGGAGTCGGATCCACCTAACCAGCCTGGAGTATCTATCAGTTCTTGAGGAGTTGCTCCTCTGGAAGCGATGTCGGCTGGATTAATCGTCCCAAGGCAATGTCTCCATTGATCTACATTGGAGTTAATATCGTCATTATCTGAGGAGTATGGTGTTCCCTCAGTTGGATTGTCCACATCACTGCTCTCCACTTCCCCCTTTACTTGGTATACCTGCTGTTGAGGTAATCTCTCTTTGAGAGTTCTACGGGAAGGGCCAGTGAAGTACCAACCTACTCTAGTTCTTACCGCATAGGTTTGCAGTGGCTGTGGTTGAGCAGGCCGTTTCTCTAATGTTTCGAGCGCCTCGTGCGCGTTTTGGCCGATGAGTATTTGCACTCCAGGATAATCTGTCTGGAATCGAGGTATCTTAAGATGTTGGATGCTCTCATCTTCGTCCCAATTATAAAGGTCTGCTTGAGTAGTAGCAAAGTTCTTTATAGCCACCATTTTTACTGACCTTATACCTTGTGTTCCTAACTTATCCTGGGGGGTGGACAACACACCTACATAGTAATCTGCCGTTAGGGTAGATTTCCAAACCTGCATAATTCCTGACATATTCAATTTAGTCCGGAACTTGGGTTGTCCAGCAAAGATATCTTCGGCTAGTTCTTGATCGATGAATGTTCCTGTGCTGCCGGAGTCAAGTAGGGCGTTCACTATGTAACTCTTGTTGAGACCATGAACTCGAACTTGTACTACAGGAAATTCTCTTATTCCTATGTTGGAAGTTGGAACTTTCCAAGATGGTTGTTTGTCAAAAGGAGTTGGAGTAAACTCGTCAGTGTCCTTTTCATCCGTAAGTGCTCGATACACTGTGGTATTTATTAGATAACAGGATTCGTTGGCATCGGAGAATTCGTCTGTATAGAATCCTTCCCACTCAGAACCTTGGTCAGTGTCGTTCACATCACTGAATTGGACATGTAGTTCGGGCTCACTTACCTGACTCGGGTTGTCTCGTTCGAACTCACTGTGTAACAAGATGTGATGTTTCGCGCCACACTTTGCACACTTTACGTCAGAGTAACAGGTTCGCCGTTGGTGTCCTGATCTGAGGCAATTATAGCATAACCGCTTATTCCACAGGACTGTACGTCTGTCTACAGGGGATTTCTTTAGAAATTCAGCACACGCACTCAAACGGTGGGGCCCGTCGCACAGCGCACATTTTGGTTTGATGTTACTCACCTTACCTTGGGTAACGTTATGCACTCTCGTTCTTTCTTCGGGCTTTCTTCCGTGAATTCTCTTAGGAGACGTAGGAGGAGTTGTTGTTACCTGTTCTCTCCTGTCACTGATGCGAGACTTGTATTTACTTACGTCTTTATAGGTCTTGTTGTCATAGTAAGATTTTGCTGTGTCTTTATCGCTGTCCTCTTCTTGAGAAGCTTGGCTCTCGCCGTCGTCAGTGTAACACACTGGTATTATCCTTCTCCTAGAAACGGGTTTCTCACTTACCTTATTTTCCGATGTTTTCTCTCTGGCCTGCTTGATGAGTTGTAGTTTTACCTCACCATCTAAGAAGGACATGAGATCAGCCATGGTAGGACTTCGTCGTTGTTGTTCATTCATGTACAACACTTTCTTGTCCCAGCGTGTACATACTCCACCCTTAGGTAAAGTAGATACTACTGCTGCAATAACCATGGAACTCTGATATTCATGAGACTTACCTAACCAGTCCAATTGTCTACAGATTTCCTGAATTTCATCGGAAAATTCTATAATCCCGTTACTAAGGAAGTGTCGGGGGGCTACTAATTTTGCATACAAATACTTAGCTATGTTATCCTTGTTACCATCCATACCTGATGTTTAGTGTATCCCAAACTTGTCTTAATCCATCTGGATGTCCAATAAACTTTAACGCCATTAACTTGGGAGGTCCTTCCAAGCACTTAATGAGGAATCTAAGTTTCTCTCCGTTAGATAGTACAGAGTTCTGTATGCTATCTTTGTAATATTCGTTGAAAGGTAACCATTTCATCTCATCTCCATTGAATTTGACGATCTCTCCCACTTTGACCGCTTGGCGGGCTTCTGTTCTAGCCATCTGACGCGTAAAGCTTTCTTGGGCCATCGTGTTATTTAATATCGAATTATCGGTATATAAATTTCTCGGATCATTATCAGGTCTATAGGGAATATCATTAATAACAGGTCTATAATCACCCTTAATAGGGTTTGCTATAGGGGTTTCAACTTCACTAGCAGTATAGATGCGTGTAGGCTCCACACCTTGCGCATGTAATACTTCAGACCTAACAGGTTGACACAATGTTACAGGGGGTATTGGTATGCCCTTTTGTATATTGACTAATTTGTCGCGTTCTAGCGCGATACTTTGCTGCACTTCTTGCAACTCTGCTCTACTTTCCCTCACTGTTCCCTTAAGTTGGTGGACAGTCTCCTGCATCTGTCCCAGCAGGAGATTCATCCCCCGCCGTCCCTCTTCCACCCACTCAACCGCCGAAGCGGGAGTCGCCAACATAGTAGCGGGCTGACGCGGGACGACGGGAGACAAATTTTTGATTTCTCTCTCTGCTATCTGGACAGGGACATTCTCTTGGACTGTTCCACCGGGTACAGGCAGTGTAGTACTATGTAAAGGGAATTTAGAGTTAAGCTCTGGAAGTACAGGGGTCTCTAACACAGAAGTGACTTTGGGAACGACAGGCCTAATTATTTCAGGCTCATCAACTATTGTAGGGAGTCTTTTGACCTTAATACTTTGGGCTGTAGGTTCTATACTACTCAAGTCTGTGCTAGCTAGCTGTCTTCTAACAGCTGGGGGCAAATCAGGCAATTTGCGACGGTAATATGTTTTTCTACGCTAATATGTTTTTCTACGCCTACTTAGATGAGATCTATTTCCTCCGCCTTCAGGATCGGTGGTCTCGCCTTCCTCCGAGGATGTGTATCCCTGACGCTTGGGAGTAGATTTTCTCATCATCTGCATTTGATTAGCAGTAAATTGTTTATTTATACTGTCTTGCGTCTCTTGTAGATTTTCCAACTCCAGTTGGATAGTCTCCTCAGAAGCTCTCCGTTCTGCTTCTGCCACTGCTGCCTTTCTTTCGGCTTCTGCTTCTGCCGCCGCTGCTTTTCTTTCGGCTTCTGCTTCTGCCGCCGCTGCTGCTGCCACCCTTCTTTTCTCTATCCATTCTTTCTTTACTTGTTCTTCTCGGACTCTAGTGAGGCGTAGTTGTTCATCACATTCAGCTTGGTTTGCAGCTAACATTTCGGCATCGATTGAGTCCAACACAAGCTTGGTTCCTTCACTATTAGGGGAAAGTCCAAACAGCCGTCTCCTCAACTCTTCGTCTCCTAGGAATCTCTGATAGTCGGACAAATAAATGTCGATAGCGTCTCTAGTTCGCGGTTTCTCGGCGGTCTCTTCGCTTTCCGCTTGAGAAAGGGTGACATCAGTTAGTTCTTCATAGGTTGATCTCTCAGCCAGCTGGGATTTCCACTGGGCCGTTTCCTGTACTTTGAGATCTACCCGATGTAACCAAGTTTTGACAGCAACCTGCAGCGACGTGTCCTGTCTTCTTTTGGAAGTTTCCTCAAAGGCTGAGAGGATTAGTCGTATGCGTAGGGTTCTTTCGCGTATCTGGTATAGCAGCTCTTCCTGCTCTTGAGGTCCTTGAGGTTGTCGAAACAGTTGTTCTTCCAATCGCTCCAAGGAGCCGAAGAATCCCTGCACATATCCTGCTGCCGACCTCTTCCAAACAGCTGGATCCATTGTATCTTTAGCCACTCCCATCCTGTGTATATCTTCCCAAGTAGCCTCGGACAGATCCAAAGGGAGTCCGAGTCCGGGAAAGTTCCATTGTGACTCGACAATAGATATCAATTCTTCTCTGGCGTATCCCGCATAATTATCTTGGGTCGCTCGCTTATTCCTCGCCCAGTCGGCTTGATGTTCCTCCACCGCAATGAATATAGTAGTTAGCACTGCAGCAGGAAGGGTAAGAAGGGGGTCCGAGTAGACTGTAGTAGTCATCTGCACTCCGCGTTCGGGGGTCAGCTCTACAGCATCCGAACTACTGGAGCTATCGGGTCGCTGGGAAGTAGGTTCTTGACCAAGATGTTGCTGCGATAGGACAACTGCCTCTTGGTTCCGTTTGACCTGTGCCCGAGTACCTATGATGGACCTATGGTGGATTAGCCTAGGGTCTGATACTACTGGAGGGATGACCTTTTTTGCAGTAGGAGGTGAGCTGAACTCCTTTCTTAATCGCTCCACACTCCTATCTGAGTCACAGATAGTTGTATCGATCAGACTGTCTGACAGGTTTTGCTGAGTGTCAGACATGTTTAGCTATACAGTTGAATGTCTACTACTATAGTTTCAGTTAAAGCAAGTCTGGTAATTCAGTATGACCGCAAGCCTAGCGATTTATTACCGATACCGTTACTTAGTGTAACGTGATATATATACAATATATTAGAATACCGGTATGCTTATAATATATATATAAGTATTATTACAGACTAGATTTGTCACAGAGTACCGGTATATAATTTTAGCACAAATATATATAAATATATAATAGGCCTATCGTGAATACCGGTATACAGCTTACACTTATAGTATATAAGTATAATTATGGACTAGAATTAATTACAGAATACCGGTATGATTTCAGCTCAAATTTATAGAAATAAATATAATAAGCCTATGGTAAATACCGGTATGTCAATTATTTTTAGAATAATTGAATTTCTGAATATTTTAAGGTTACTTGGTTACTTTAACTTACTTTATTACCGTTATTTAAGCAGTAGTCCAACTGATATTGAGACCTAGTTGTTGTCTGGCAGGCCTACTATTTATAAATCGTTTGAGTTGATTTATAATAGATATATACCCGTTTAAAAAGGGTTTTTTGTCAATATTTGAAATAAATGTTATTATTTCTGGGGGAATCACTACACAGAAGCTGTGCGCTCTCAGTGAAGTGTTACTTATTGAGACACTAAAACTGATAATTCTAATTTACCTAAGTTACTTAATACTACAAATTACTTACGATATGGGTGAGATTAATTCTCTAATTAAAACACAACAAAATATTACGTACGAAATTTTTAGGGTAATTTTACAGGAAGTCTACAAACCAGCCTAACAAAGGGTTAGAATTCTGGTTATTACAACGGACAGGGTACTACGGTATTTGAAATAATAAGTAGTAGTAAATATATTGCACTGTCCAGATAGGAAAATACTACCGCCTGACGACCTATAACCGTATCGCTATAGGTACTACGTTATGTATCACGGATTGTTCCTACCCAGAAGTTAATAGAGCTAACGAATGTGCCTATCAACCACTTTACAACACAAATATACTGCCCACACTAATTACTCCGGAAAGCACTGTACACTAAACCCTAAATTAGGTACAAGTACCGGTATAACAAATAATCAGTAGTTAAATATACTTGAACAGTTAAAAGAACCACGGCATCTGCTGGAGTGACCGAAGCACAAAGTCACCAGTCTTGTCCTACGCCAAGCAGCCCGTGTAGTACCGGGGTTAATTTAACTATAACGGTATGTATAACAAGCACAATTACTGTAGGAATAAACTTGGGGACATGAATGTTGCGAATAATCGCATAAACTCTGAATAATAAATATTACGCTACCCGTACAGAATACTCAAACAAAATACAAACCAAACGCTGGCAGACTACTATCAAGCCTAAACAAACTACAGTATGTGCAGATTCTGAAACTGTTAGTTAGTATGCGTTCTAACACGGTAGTACGACTTATTCTTTAAGAGGGGATTGACCTTACAGCATATGGCTGCCCCAACTTACTAACGGCACTTTATCAGACAACTCTACACACGCAGCAATCCCTTCAGACCTAAAAATAGCTAGACAACAATCCAGCCTACAAAATATCTGAGTAATAACTATTACGGTACCTGAACAGACTACACAAACAAACACAAGCCAAAATGCTGACAGACCACGATCAAGCCTAAATAAACTACAGTATATGCAGACTCTGAAACTGTTAGTTAGTATGCGTTCTAACACGGTAGTACGACTTATTCTTTAAGAGGGGATTGACCTTACAGCATATGGCTGCCCCAACTTACTAACTGGCACTTTATCAGACAAACTCTACACACGCCGTAATCTCTCCAAACCCAACAACAGTCAGACAGCAGCTCAGCCTACAATTATCTGAACAATCTGAGCAGGGTCACACGCCTTCTGCTCAATATTAGCCTACTAGTAAATAAAACCGACAGAAATAAGTAGAATCTCAATAAAAATTCAGGGCTGCAGTCCCTGATTAAGTACTAAGACCTACCAGTATACACCAATCAAATTCGAATAATACTAATGTACTGATACAGCAGTACCGGTTAGGACAGTTGGGCCTACAGACCTACAGAAGTACCGGTTCTGGCAGTTGGACCTACGGACCTACAGCAGTACCGGTTCTGGCAGTTGGGCCTACTGACCTACAGAAGTACCGGTTCAGGTTACCGGTCACTACGGTATTTTGCAACCTTATTGCTTACTGCAATAAGATGATAAACTGTTATTGTTCGCGCTTTTGAAGACCTTTAGCAGTTTAACCTGCCAAAATTTATATGTCTTTTAGTTAATTAAAACACCTTTAGCATACGACAATATTTTATGCTAATAAACAAACATTACCCGAAGTCAGCCCATGCGCGATCATTCACCCGATGGATCTACACCCGGGAGGCTGAATTCGGCTGCTTAAATTTTATTATTGCAGTGTAAGGTTGCAGTGTAAACTTACTGTATTATTCGATTGATCGTTTTTAATAAATTTCTGACAGATATTATTGGCTTTCGGGAAATATTAACAGTTCCTTTAGGACGTGGCGCTTTATCTATTTAAACAGAACTAGGTGGGATAAATATTTCTCCATTTGACGCAACACCGCCGCGGCCGCTATGAGGGAGGTGAATACCGCGGCCGCTCCTAAAGCCGCAGGCCATCGCTAACTATATAGGTTAACTTGGGATTCTGGGGGACTTTTCGATGAAGGAACAGACCAATTTTTTTTATTTTCGCACCAGGGGAGCGACTCGGAATTCTAAGATATTAGCCACTCTAACATTAGCAAATCTATCCCCTCGACGGACACGGTGGACAAAAAACCGTCATTTTTTTGACAATTTTAAAAATTTTTTGAAAGGCGCTCTACAGTGGCTCGAAAAAACCCTAGGTTATTGCTTAGCCGACGCCGGGATACGATAGAAGGGATTAATTAGTGAATTCGTTTTTTTTTTTCAAAAAAGATTACCACGCCTTTTTCCCGAAATTGTCCGTCAAAGTTGAAAAAACGGACAAAATGGCTTTGCGGGATCCGCTCTGACTCGGCTAATATTAATCGTACGGGGACGAAATTAACGCGGTTGGAAAGGGGAAGAGTGGTACTACCTTCGTATCGAATGGGGGTAAGATATTTATTAATATTTCGGGTGGAAAAAGGGGCCGTAACTTTGTCCGTTTTTTCCATCTTTTTTACATAATAATTATTTCCAAAATTTTTAATTCGACAACGCTAGTAGGAATCTGCCAATTCTTTTTCGGAAAGCGTAGAAGACCACAGGGGCTACATTCCTATCGAATGGGGGTACAAAAAATATGTAGGCAAAGGGGTCCAAAAAGGGCCAGAAAATAATAAAAAGTTTATAACTAACAACTTTTTTATTTTTGACTATTGAAGGTTAAAGTACATTTTATACGGTTAATATCGATACGGGGAATCCAAATATTCGATTGGTTTTGCCGCGCATACGATATTAAAAAAATTAGGGCCCAAATTATAATTTCACGCTTCAAACTCGCTTCGCGGGAACTCGTCTAGCTCGAAAAATACATAAGGTCTGGGAGACTTATTTAAACAGTCTTATAGAGCGTCAAATTATCTATCTTTGAACGGTAGTTACAGCGCCATAGCTATTATATAACTGAAGCGGCAGACGATCGTGTGAAATATACTACTTATAAAAAAGGGACGAAAAATTTTTTTTTTAATAAATCGCCATTACATTATAATTTAACTTTTTGCGCCAAAAGTTCCTGTAAAATGTAGAAAATGAACTCCACTATCTTTTTTCTTAACATTTATAATTAAAATAACGAGTTTTAAGGGTCGAAAAATATCGCGTAATTTTGGCCCTTTTTTTTCATTTTTTTTGGGGCCAAAAATACCCCCTCTCAAAAGATAGAAAAAAAAATTACGGCAAAGAATATACCAATTTTATTGAATTTGGAGCACCAGAACCGAAATTTAGTCAAAAATTAAAAATATTTTTTTTTGCAAAAAATTAAGAATGGTCATATTGGGTTTCGAACCCACGAACTTAAGTATCGTTAACGTGATTGATAACCACTAGACTATGTGACCAAGAGAATTTGAAATTTTCGAGTGATTATTTTTAAACATCAATAACTTCTGTTCTACTGGGCCGTTTGATCTGAAACTTTTTTCATTGGATAGAGGATAGATTGTAGTGTGTGAAATAGGATACAACTTGGGAAAAGACGCATGTGCACTTAGTGCATAATGCACTTAAAAAGTACACATTTTTTCGATATTTCAAACACTATTATTTCCAGTTCCATTGTCATCGTAGAATGTTATTTTTTGGATTAAAATGTAGTTTGGAGTGATTTCTAACTATAATCGTAACATTTGTTTAACTTTTTATGTATATAAAGTGACTTAAAATGCCCATGAATATGGTCCAAAATCGCAAATGTCACGATTTATTAAATTAGATTTTTTACACTTTTAGTGACTGACACTTGATCATACACCATCGTAGATCGGTAGAGGATAAACATAAGTTTGTTAAATAAGAACCACCATTACGATCTGCTGAAGTGCACTTGTACAAATAAGTGTGCAAAAGTGCAAATTTTTTAATAAGGTCAAATTATATAGCATTGGGTTCTTTTCTTTGCAGATACTTTATTTTCATATTAATATGTTGTTTGGCTCATACTGAGCGCATTAGGGATATGCGTACAAATAAGCGGCCCTTATTAAGGCTTCGATTGGGTTAATAAATAAAACATAAGGTTGTAATATTCTAAAAAACCAGCGTGATATTAAATGCACTTTAAACAATAAATAGAGATCAAATAACAAATTGACTACACAATTAAAAACTCGCACAATTTTGTACTTATTATATCGCTTCAAATTAATTTAACAGTGGATATTTGGGGGAAGGGGGAAGTTACAGTGTGCATTCGGGGGAAGTTTGGTGAACTGCATTTATGCAGTGAATCCAAACTTCCCCCTTTTAGATATCGTATACTTAAGACATGCTAGGGTGACGGGGAAATATTTGTTACTGTCACACTTTGCTTCCATTTATCCTATCCTTTATTATTACCCCAGTCAGATAAGAGATAATAACCAGTAAAAACCAAACTAAACTGTCTTTCATGCAAACAAATTTCTAACTAAAGACGGGTGAATGACCATGACCATGGAAATAATTTTAAGTATAATCGTATATCAACTATTTGGGGAGGCTTCCAAGTTAAACCCGAAAACAATTATTATGTTACATATATAGTAAATAACGTTGTATGTTCTTCTTCCTCTCATAATAAAATATATATGAAATATCTCTGATCGCTTTGCCCTGAACATTTCACAACCAAAATGTTTCAGTGTGAAAAGTGTAGGCCTACCACACCCCGCCTAAACAGCCGCAAACGCATAGCCAACAAATTTATCAAAAGGTTACATACATGTTTTTGGGTTCATGACGAGATGAGTGAAAATTGATCGCGTAATATAAACAAAAAATTGAGAGTCGGGCTGGCTCTCCTCCACTTTCTTACCCAATGGAAATGTTGTTGTAATAATCTAATATTGGGGCGGCTTTCTCTCGGACTTATACTAAACGCAACGATACTGCTTATGATTAAAGTATAAGGCGCATTCTTTAGGAAATGCTTTGTTACCAATCACAATCATGCACACTATTCTGCCGACCGTCAGTAAATTTGATCACACATAAAGAGAGCAGCAATTGACTCATGTAGGGTCTGCTAAATAACATTAGATTCAATACACACCACATTAATATAAATCGCAATTGTTATATATAGCCTGTCTCTCTAACCTGTAGTGTATCAAGAAAATTGGGAAATTTGGGTGATTTATCAGTATTCTCCAAAGAGCAATATTTCCATCAACAAATAGATACAATTAATAACTGACGGTAAATAACAGTACAAACAATATGATTAATAGTGAGTTAATTAGATCAGATAAGATTGATTGATTAGTTGATTGATCGGTTGATTGATTAGATAACAGTTTATACTTTCGATAATTTAAGCAGTTTTACTAGAGTTCTTCCCAAAAAGCCGGTGTTATGGCGAAAATGGGAACACAACAACAGAATCATATAAAATCATATGACTACCTGACTATACGAGGATACCAACTACCCTTATTCCCCGAAGCTCCCGTCCAACACAGAGGATGAGCAGTGAGATAGGAAAATTCAGTTCAGTAGCTCTGGGATAGGTCAAAATCAACGCCCACTCAAATTCTATTGGCCGATACGGACAGCAGGGCTAAGGCAACCTCCCTAAGCTGGTTGGCCGATCGAACAGAACCCAGATACTCTCGTACAGCCCATCAGCCAATAAGCTGGTAGCTTGCACTATTTTACCTATAGATCCCTTTTAGAGTATTCTAGCGACCGGGGGGGGGGGGGAACTGGCCAGCAAGGCAAACGAATCAGTTATCCCACAAAAGCTTTTACAGTACCGGTATCACTACTGTTGTACTGCACTGCACTATACTGCTATACATGCTATGCTTTGCTTAGGCCTATGCCGTATGCTATAACAGTATAAAGGTATACAGCTCCGTAACTGAATCTGAAACCACAGAACCAGACTGCCAGAATAATAAAATTCTGCAATTCTGCCGGTACCGTAGACCCTGCCAACTTTGGCCCATGAGGGCAACTTTGGCCCAATTTTTATTTTTTTGAGTTCCGTTGTTTTCAGACTGGAAGTTAATTTTTTTAAACCGATTTTTTTTAGTAAATGAAGTTTAGCATATGCCCAATCATATGCATATGTAGCACATCATCAGGTATTCCGGGAAGTGTAGAGAAATCAGGCCTGAAAAAAGGTGCAATGTGTGTTCCAAAAGTAGGGTTGAAAGGTCTATACCCTGCAGTGATAACCATCAATTGCAGTGACAATTTTTTATTCTAGATGAGTTCTAATGGTAATAAATATTGTTCCCATTTTTAAAATTTAAGATTCCCCGATTGTCTCCTATAATTTTAGAGGGTGGGTAAAGTTGCCTTTGAAAATGTGCTATTAAATACCAACTTTGGCCCAAATTGCTATACAGGCTTTACAGAGAACCTTTATTCAGTTATCAGTTTACAAAGTTGTTCTTTCAGCCCTGTTGTTCTTGCTTGCTGTCTACCAGTACCTCTACCACCCTACTTTATCATATCATATCATACTGTATCATGGCTCCAAATTTAAAGAGAAGGAAGTGTGGTGCACGGCAATACCGCCAATATACAAAGGAGAAGCTGGAGGAGGCTTTGGCTAAAATAGCAGGCAAGGAATTGACGCAACGAGACGCAAGTAGGCACTACAATATTCCTCGATCCACTCTGAAAAATCGAATAAAGAAACGCCACCTTGGAGAAGTTGGTCATCCGCGCATCTTTTCGGATCAAGAAGAGCAGATATTGGCCGAACGGTTCTGCACTGTATCAGAATATGGATTCCCACTAACGCTAATTGATGCGCAAGTCATAATACAATCTTACCTCAATCGCCTCGGTCGATCAGTGCGTGTTTTTAAGAATAATGTTCCAGGCTATCAATTTATGAGAAGTTTCATAAAGCGGAATAAGTTGACGTACAGATTGACACAGAATATAAAGAGAAAACGAGCTGAGGTCGATAGCGATGTGATCAATAAGTATTTCGACAATCTGGAAGTCGAATTAAAAGACATCCCACCATCTAACATCATAAATTATGATGAGACGAACCTTACAGACGATCCGGGGAAAAAGCGATCTATTGTTCGTCGAGGAACAAAGTATCCACAAGCTGTAAAAGATCACTCAAAATCCTCCACTTCCGTTATGTTTTCAGGTGCAGCTGATGGTCATATATTAAGTCCTTATGTAGTTTACAGGTCTACCCATCTCTATGATACCTGGATTCAAGATGGGCCTCCTGGGACACGATATGGGCGAACTAAGTCCGGTTGGTTCGATGAATTTGTGTTTGCTGACTGGTTCAATACCATTGCTATTCCATATTTTAAATCACTTGAGATTGGTTCAATAAAGGTGATGATAGGTGATAATCTATCATCACATCTGAATGAGGATGTTCTTCGGGCATGTAAGAGACACAATATTCATTTCGTGTGCCTGCCTTGCAACTCGACACACCTAACTCAACCACTGGATAAGGCCTTCTTTGGCCCTATGAAGCGTATCTGGCGCCAGTTACTCCATGACTGGAAGATGGGTAGATTTGCTGACAGGAAAGGTGAAACACTATCTAAGGAGGAATTCCCGAAGATGTTAAATAGTTTAATTCAGCAAGGGTGTAAAGAGAACAATGTTCGTTCTGGGTTTCGAGCATGTGGAATCTTTCCACTCGATAGGAATGAGGTCTTGAAGTGTTTGCCCCAGGACAGTCCTGAACCAGCTGTAGCGGGAGCAGCTGTAGATGGCGCTCTAATCGATCAGCTACAAGAATTGAGAGGGGGTAATGCTCCTAGTCAACCCAGGCGGTCGAAACGTACAAGATTGAATGTGGAGGCAGGAAGGAGTGTTGCTGCGCCTGTGTCTAGCAGTGAGAGTGATTCGGAATCGGACTGTAGTCTCCTTGACGATTTGGAAAGTCTCCTTTCCTATGAAGATGGAGGGCTTACTGAGCCAGCTTGTGAGAATGAGGGGGGAGATGATAGCGCAGAGGGAGAAGATAGTGAGCCTGAGGGGAGCATTATAGACGAGAACAAATGTGCTCAGTGTTTGGTACCGTTTGTCCCTCCAGATTATGATCGCACTGTTGGGTGTGATAGTTGTGCTCGTTGGTTCCATAGAGCCTGCACAGAACCATTCCGTGACTTGATTAATGTCAATATAGCATCGATAGAATTCAATTGTTATCGATGTGTTTAAGTGATACTGTAACTGTTATCATACCTAATTGTTTTATGTATAAAAGTCTGAAGTGCAATTTGAAACTGAAAGGTTATTTGGTTGTGTATTCGATATAATACTTTTACTGCCTATAAAAGCAACGTGAAATAACAGAAACAATAATTTCAAAAACATTAAGAAAATAATATAAATTTTAACAAACAATAATAATATCAATAACAACAGCAATAGCAATACATATACAAAATGAGTACAAGGTCACCCGCCGTCCAAAACGCCGCAGGGGTCTACGCCCTGTAGTTCGCCCCTGCATTCGCAAGTTGGATCGAGGACTCGAACGGGACCCGCGCAGACACATCAGGACTGCCCGGAGACGAGAGAAACTACGCAGCTCAACTCAACACACTGGGAGTAGGCAAGCTCCCGTTTGGAGGATAACACTAGCAGGATTGCGAGACGCTTAAAAAACTGCGACAGCCGTGTAATTGTGTGTATAAATGTACTGTACATGGAAGATACAAAACAAACCTAGTTTACTACCCTATGTAATTGTACTACAGTAGACCGGCATTATCCATTCCCTTTGTTTTACATTCACAACCGCCGGCCGGCCCTCCAAAATAATAGTTCATATGAGAGAAAATATAGACTACAAGCACTACAAGGGGAATATGCTGCATACCTACAAGGTAAATACTTTGGTTTGGTAGTAGTGTAGTATCTGTAACTTTTGAACAGATAGGAGATTTACCATCGGGTTTTTTTTATTGGATAACTTATTTATTACTGATTGGGACAAAGTTGTGTTAAATATTTTCTAGTGTAGCCCAAAGCAGCAGTAGCATGTTTTCTTGCCTGATGAACACTTGGGCCAAAGTTGGAATTTGTTAATGCAACTTTGCCCACCCTGGTTTTTAAAAAAAATACAGCCTATCACTGGCTATCTACCAGTGATAAGCTGTAGGCTTGTTGCTGACCAACCAACTCATTGAATGGTGAAAAAAAATTGGTGGTAAATTCAAATGTGCTAAAGATATTTATCAATTTATGTCGAACGTGGGTCAAAGTTGGCAGGTTCTACGGTAGCAATTCTAGCAATGGCAGAATGGTGGCGGTGGCACTTCTGCACTTGCTGCTTGCTGACTTGGCTGCTTGGACATAAGATGATGATGATGAAGCTAGGCTAGGCCTACTGACATCTGGATATAACATTACCAGATTACCGGTATGATCTTTGTTTAATTTGTCATGATGATCATAATCTCCCTTAGCGATACCATACCGGTATGTGACAAAATATATGACTCACACCCGATTTTTGTGGAAGAATTTGTTCTCCCGTTGCGCTTTGAGGAACTAGGCCTATCCAAATACGATCCATTGGTAGTTTTTATTAATCTTCTACCTCTTGATGGAGGTGTGCCGGGAAGTCCTACAGTCAGACAGTCCTAAGCAGCTAAGCATAAAAGTCTTCTCTAACTTTAATATATATCTGTATATGTCAGTATGGCCTAGGGCTATCTAAAATCTATAGGGCCCTACTACCGGTAATACACCTGTACACGTTAATTGTCATTCGCTTACCAGTCAGCCAGTTTGCCTACTGGTATCTTTAAAGATCGTTTGGTCATACTGCAGAACTGCGTTTGCTTGCTAGAATTTTAGGCTACTGGCTGACTGGTATAACTTTCGTTGAGTAGGCCTACAGCTTTGCAAAGTCGACAATGACGTCCAGGTGGGTTGGGTTTCAGGCAGCTGGTAAGTGGTATCCTCCAGGCAGCCAGGTAGGAAGACTGACGCCGTAACGATTCAGCTAGCGGTGCTGGACCTGTAAGTACTGATTACTACCGGTAGGCCTACCTGATACATGGATACAGTCAGACAGTGATACAATGTATGTCCGCAATTTATATCCATAAATCCACATAATACTTCAATTCTAAAAGAAATAGAATAAGAATATCGCCATTAAAAGTCGAATGTTTATATTATTTATTATTATTAAAACAATATTATTATATTAATTATTATTATTTGCAGTTTTATATTTAGTTTTATAGCAATTTTATTTTTAATGTTGTTAAATATTGTATCCTTTATTAATAAACAGTTAATACACTAATAATATTATTATATTATAATAATTTATTCGCATAGGAATCTCTTGAATATTGTTTGGGCGACATCGAAAAATCAACTAAAAGAGTGCAAGGAGACAATGCCGAGTTGCTTTATAAGATAGATAAAATAGAGTCGGATAAGAAACAAAGCGAGGAGAGGATGAATGCTACGATAAAGCGATTGGTTGCAGAGAATCAGGTTGGTGGGAATATTACAATATCGTTGGGAAGATTTAAATTAGCGATATTTAGAATGAAATTGTAATTCATCATTATTTCAATTCAATAAACTCAAGGACTCAGGCCTACTATATCTATATGTATATAATTCTGTAATAGTCCTTGAATACACTAAAATATAATCTTAAAATGAAAGTGAAACAAAGCTCGAAATTAGCTGCATAGCACACCTAACAATTATGCGTATAAATATTGTCACGCCTTCTTTCTTCAATGTGAAATAAAAACAAATAAACTTAAAAAAATGTTAAGAAAATTCAAGAATTTTCACTAAAGACTCAGATCTACCCCCACTATATCGATTTGCGCTTTGAAAGCGAAGTGGGACGAAGGGAAGTGGGCAAACCATCAAATCTGAATCTGACATCAACCTAAAATGTATACAAATCGTGGTTAAGCGATCATGATATACTGTTACAAATTATATATATAGGCTATAAGACGTAGTTTCAAAAAAATAATTTTAAATTAAATGCAATTTCCTATGATAGGACCTATCTAGTTACATATTTAGGAATACATTCCTGGTTATGTTATGTTAATTTTGAGATTACACCAAAAGTTTTTGGTCATACCTCCTTGGAAGGAACCATCGCCCTCTCAAATTGCAACCTTATTTCTCCTAGGCGGCACCACCAATCTCCAGCTGATACTTTTCTCCACAATTCCACAATTCATGGAACCTTCTCCATTTGCCAACATTGAAATAAGATTTATAAATTCAAATTCAAAATATTTATCCGAAATTCAACAGTTACTGTAGTGTTATTTTAAACTTAAATAATATAGACAATATAGGGAAAGGTAATATCGATCTTATCTTTATAAAAAAAAATTTGCAAGACTATAATAGCCCAACCTCCAATTTGGTGACTATTGAAGTAAACCTTCATCGGAAATATCACAAAGTCTCAATAACGATAATTATTCCCAACAGTAAACTGTTAACTGTCGAGAACCCAGAACCGCCTCTTAGAGCAGGAAAGTTGATTTGACGTTACTAGAAGATTTGCTATTTTGGTTTGCACGTAAACGTTATAAAGAACTTATCAGCCACAATAAAAAAACTCCACGATGAATGTAACTTACTGGAAAAACTAGCCAACAGTCAGATAACAGTGTGGTACCGACAAAATTTACAACGAGCATTTGAAACAATCCAGCTGCCTATAATACTGTATTGTTCTATATAATGTGTGTGTCAATTAGGGCGCTATCCCACTAAACTGCTCAATAAGTATTATTACGATTCTCTAAAAGGGGAAGGGAACCAAAACCAGCCCCGATAATTAAAATAATTAATAAAAGAGTACTAGTACTAGCGCTATGTTGTTTTCGTAGATTTTTGGAAAGCTTTCGGCCTTGTCAACCGAACCATACTCTTATATAAAATCTACAACTTTTTCGGAATAAAATGAAAAATGTAATTTTTGATAAAATAAATTCTACAGAATTCAGTGAAAGTTTTCGACGGTTTAAAATATTCAGATCTTATCAGGCAGTTCCAGTGGGATCATACAAGGTGATAGTTTCTCGCTGACATGCTTTTTAATATTTATTGCTGATTTAGCCTTAGTACTGTGCCAGATTGCCGCAACTCTAAAATTTATATTCTTTGCTGATGATTTGGTATTCTATTCGAAAAATAAATCTGGTGTTGTTAAATTTGTTTACATGTCCAATATATATGTATAAAAAAAAATGCGCAGAAAACTATATGCCATCGAAAAGCCAGACATGTACTTTAGTGTAATTATATCATTCGAAAGAGAATTTAATTCTGAGCTTGCATGCAAAAATTTAGGGTCTAATACAAAAGTATAAAAATTTTATGGGCAATTCTTTAAATCTATCTTACTTTTCAATTTTTGTGATTTAATCACAATTAAAAAAAAATAAAATATAATTTATCCAGCGTTAGTCATCAGCTTTGCAGCCCTGTTTAAACAGTTATTACTGCCTGAATTTTGTTGTATTGCAATATATTACAGTATTCAGTTACCGGTATTAGTGTTTCTTTGGTAATTTTACTGAATTAGGCCTAACAGAAGTAATTAAAATGACAAGTTCCAGTGCAATCTTCGATGGCTCCGAAGAAAAACATATGGTTGACAGGATCAGAGATGTTACTTTTAGAGAGGATCGTGATTCTGTGGCATAATCAAACTGAAACCAAAACAGCCCTTTTAAGGGTCAACATCCTTTGCCACTATCGAGGAGCTCCCCATGGTGCAAAGGGGAAACATGGCTGTAAAGCTGATGACTAATGCTGGATAAATTATATTTTTTGAACTGTGATTAAATAAAAAAATATTGATGAAAAATAAGATTAGTTTAAAGAATAGCCTATAAAATCTTTATACTTTTGTATTGTACCCTAAATTTTTACATGCTAGCTCAGAATTAAATTCTCTTTCCAATTATATATTACACTAAGGTGCCAGTCTGGCAGTTTTGGCTGGCAAGGGGGGGGGGGGGGGGGCAATCATTATGGAATACCAGGTACAGTCCGAAAACATCTCAAAATATGAGTAGGTTTAATAATTTTAGAAAGAATGGCATGCACATCAGAAATATTAACAGTTGTTAACAGTTTTAGTATCACCTACCGCCACTAAATCAATGACAATGGCACTTCTAACAAGCTATAAATTGTCCTCATATGACCACCAGAAGTGTGTCTAGTGGCAAAATGCCGTATCGCGACCTTACCAATGCAATGATAGCGATTGTAGTGGGATAACTTTGGTGGCGTTGGGCACCTGGTAGACTTCAACCAAATTGAAAACAAATTTCACAGCTTATTTTTTCACCATTTGGCACATTGGTATTTCAAAAAAAAATTTTGGACCACCTTAACCGGTATAATATATATATATTTGTAATATTTAGCATATCTGCTTAATTTAAAACAAAATTTATGTTTCCAGGAAGTGGATAATTTAAGATTAGAGATATTCGAATGCGAAAAACTCCATGATAAATCTGTGTCAGCAAGAAAAGAGATGGGACTATTTATTGGGAAGATTGGTAGTATTTTAAAGGCTTCAGAGATTAGACGACAACAGCTGGAAGCTAAAGAGGCGACAGTTGGGGACAGTTTGACACTCAAGTACAGAGAGTTGCAGTTAATTCGTAATGATTGGGAGACTTTGCGGAGATATTTTACTCAAAGCGGAATAAGTCAGATTTGGAACCGATCGAAATACGTTTGCCTCTAAGAAGGGATCCTAAAGGTATTATTGGGGATCGTAAGCTTGATAAAACGGCAGCTGATCCAGTCCGGAAGAGTGAATCTTACCAGCAGAGTTCGGTCTGCAAAACACTATCTTTGGTCCGCAACACTTTAAATACTCTAAGCGGCCGAAACTTACAACAAACCTCAACAAGTATTAAGCATTTACCAGAACTCGATACCTGTGATAGAGTGGAATCAATGGGGAAGTTTATGAAAGCAGTTGAAAGTTGCTCAAGATTACCCATGCAAAAGGATTTACTTCCTGTGCTAAGCCAACCCGAGTTGCAGCACGATAATGGCATGAAAACATATTCTAGCAGCCAATTTTCCCCTAATGGGAGCAACTTGACTTTCTCAAGGCTCATTATGCAGAAAAATAAGCTGCCAGCACATATCCAGCCAGACTTGCAGCTAGAAACAAAGCACTCAGAAAATAGTGGATCATTCCAAGATCAGCAAGATGCAGTTAAGTCTGTGTATAACAGCTTGTTAGTAGACCACAACAGTCTGAACACATCGATTCATAAAATAAAACCTGCAGTAGAATCCGTTATGTATCAGGATGATGTGGGTCACATTCAGGAAGCAACGAACCTCGAGGAGTTTGGAGAAATCTCAACTATAAGCCCACCTCCTCACATTGAAATGCATCCCATATCAGTCATCCAATCAGAACTCAGTGTGGCCCAACTTACATCCTATTGCCAGAGTGATCC